>JAXCGZ010003777.1:242500-260000 GCA_037179515.1 Halocaridina rubra | reverse complement strand
GACTGAAGGGTTACTAGAGAATCGTGGTGTAATTTCTCCAGTCTCGTCTCCCATGGTTTCTCCAGCCAATCCCCCAGTCTGTTGCTGTCCTCGATGCCCAAAACGTCTCTCAAGACCTGCCTGGAATGCTCGAATAACACGTATCTGAAAGATAGGTCATATTCTAATTGATAGAAAAGAACATGGTTGCAGATTCTTTTGCTAAAAAGATTTTTCAGTACAGTGAGAAATTACAGATTTATAATGTCACCTATTTGAAGGGAAACAAAGATTGTTTCTTTTTTTTTATTTGGAAATTTGTTTTTTTCGTTTCTCATATATGGCATCGAAATGGAAAACCAATAGCTATATTGTATTTTCGTGCACATTATATATATATATATATATATATATATATATATATATATATATATATATATATATATATATATATATATATATATATATATATATATATATATATATATATATAAATATATATATATATATATATATATATATATATATATATATATATATATATATATATATATATATATATATATATATATAAATCATTTTGCAAAAGTGTTCCTAAAAGGTTGAAAACATACAGCAAAAATGTGTATCTTGATTAATTTAGCATGCTCATGCAACAGAACATGTAAGAGTTTAGTATTCCAGGCAATAAACTAACAGCAGAATTAAAATTCTTTCTACCACATAATATGGAGTTGTTCTTGTTTGGGACACCAACGTTTTTCAGTTCAGCTGATAATTCCCTGTGATTGAGAAGTTTTCATGACGTGAGACATAACACAAGGCATCAAAGCACGGACTCTCAAGAGTAACCATTTGTATTTCCTTCAATGCCCTCATCGTTAGACGTGTTAGCTGTCTTGTGAGACATTTCTTCTCCAGCGAGTGTGTTATGGACATGTTCAACCGCTATATCCTTACAAATATCCTTCATTTATATAATATTTTAAGCTCATTATTAATATCTATACATGTCTGATTGTCTGTAATCTTTTTTTCTCGAAGTACTCTAGTTATTCCTATCCCAGCACTCTGTCTTTCTATCAATTTTAGTAATGTCCCACAAAATTACATACACAAAGTGAGCTAAGACGCAAGTTCTAGTCATAGCAGGCTAAGCTTTCTCTTCATGTTTACCAAAACTCTTGCGTTTGACCTCACTTACTTCCTGGCACTTACTCGTCCACCGCATATTTTCAGTTCGTTGGTGGACTGTCACCTACTCCACATCCAATACTGTTAATGTTTCGAACGCAGTATTTTTATAAGTTTTTCACATGTCTAAAAGGGGAATAAATGCTCTTTAATGGTGCCATAAGCTTGCTCTTTCTGATTTTTTTAAATAAGGCTCTTTCTTCCGTGTGTGTCTTCTTCTACTGCAGCATATATCCTGCTTGCCTAATGTTTATTCTGTGCTGAATTGCTTGTGATCTATAGAGGGAAAGTTTTAGGTGGATAAATTTGGCTCAAATATTAACTATTATAACAGATATCAACTGACCATAAAAATGCTCAATAAAAACGGCTTTATCCCATAATCTGTTTGGGAGAATGTTAATTTCAAAGCTATTGTCGAGGCCCCTTTTAATTACATCTTGAAAACACATTTTCCACTCTTAATGTTTTCTTGTCAATCTTCGTAAGCTTCAATGGAAATGGAGCTGACTTGCAAGTATTGTAAGTTGAGAAGCATATCTGAGCCAAGCAAACTAATTTCCTATTTCGTACATAGGTAAGTGTTAATAATATTGTGTTATATCTTGTTTATCCATTTAGATCTACATCAGTACCTTACCATTATCTTCTTTGAGATCGAGAACTCTTCTTACACTGAATTTCCCTCTTTGTGAATGTTCTTTTTTTCTGCTCTCTATGCATAAGCCAATAATTCAGCAACTGTTAGTAAATGTTCCGTCTTTTATAAACCCTCAATCTTTTTCCCCAAACAACTAAATTTCAATTTTTTTAAATTCAAACTCGTTGCACTATAGGATTCGCCATTCATTGTAGCTCATCCCTGCTTATTGAGTATAAGCCTGGTTAAGTTGTCTTTAATCATTCTTTTTAAGTTGTCTTTAATCATTCTTTTTTAAGTTGTCTTTAATCATTCTTTTTATAAATATATTTGTCACATCCTATTTGAACCATGTCCCAAAGCTGCTAAATAATAATCGCTACATCACCTTTTCTTAAATTCATTCCATGTGTCATTGCCCTTGATCACTGAACTCTACCATCGTCACTCTTCAGATTTCGGAGCTAATCGTACAGTTTATATCACCTGCTATTCTTTATATGAGAGAAAAAATATATCATATCCCTTTAATTTTCGTGCTTTTCGTAGGCGTTTTACCAATCCATACAATAGCAAAGAAAAGAGGTCCCTTCCACAAGTACTGACTTTCTCTGTTGCCAAATCAACTTACCTATAAATTACGTCAAATCAATACAACACTAGCACCTATATGTCAGTAATTTATGTGTTTTTTTTTATTTTATAGGCCAGTGATATGTCCTTCACTCATTGAATTTCTTATACTGATTCCATGTTACTATAATGTCCAACATATTTTTCCCTTACCTAGATCATATAAATTTGATTCATGGCAGTTATATATACTTATTGTCTACACGTTCATCACAATATCCACTTTATTAGCAACTGGCCTATCTATTAATAAATTTCCGGTATAGACTTCAACATTACTCATATTCCTGCTTCCCCCTTTTCATGCTGTTTTTATCACCTCTTATTCTCACAATATACATCACTGTTCATCTATCCTTGACAATCAGTTTAACTAGACTCTATTGCTCTATTTTATTTTCTTTATAGCTCTGTTTGTTGCTGTCTATTTGATATTTTACTCTTACGAAACTTTCTCATAGGTTCCTATGATGTTCTCCTCTCCTCCACAAACAACCCCTTCAGTCATGTTCTCATGTGCATTTTGCTACGTCTTATACTTTTGCAATACTAGGTCTCTTCTGCGTTATTAACTGCTCTCTTATCATATGCATACGCTGAACGGAATGTCACGTGATTCGAAATTAACTCAGCTCGAAATGAAGAGGAATGCCACGTGCATTTTCATATCGCTTTTCTATACAGATTAGCCACGTGGTCGGTTAAAATGGTATGATGTCAGCCGAATTCCTGAGTAACGGTCAGTTATCTTCCCTATTTCCCTATCCAACTGCCTCTCCCACTGGTTCACCCTAAGTTTTTTCTGTGATATTTATTGTTCCCCTGTAATCCATATCCATTCACACATCACCACATTTTCTTTTATTCTTATTACTCTCAAATCATTTGCAATATTGCAGCCCGCATATCCGCAGCATCCCTTGCCTATTCTCTTCAACTTAACACTATCCACTGCTTTGTTCATTTCATTCCATTTAATCGATCACTGTATAAAAAAAAACCCTCCCATTAACAGTTTCTTTCTTCCTTAAGTCTTTCTTAACTTTATTAACTAAATATATTTTAATTCTATCCCACGGAAGATTTTCACACATTATTGCGTGCATAGCATTAGTGTAACAAGAATATAATCATAATCATAAGGTTATTGATACAGATTTACATTCCTTGTTTTGTAGTAAATTCCTTAGAAATATTCATCAAATATTCTAATAAGATGAAAGCAAATTGTATATTGTTACATGTACTTCTGATAAATGTTTAACAATAAATGTGTTTGTTGCCACATCTATTCTCTGAAAAAAAAATATTGACAACATTAGAACTCGCTATATTTACACCAGAACCACATTATAGACTTAAAAGGCTGAATTGTTCGTGTTGTACAGAACTGCTTAGAATGGTCAGATTCTATACCCAAAGTGTAATACATATGAGATAGAAATTAGTCCTGTTAATTGTACCCGAAGCCTATCCTTCCAATCTAGTCAGTGTGCCTGTTACATGCAGGTAATCGTAAAATTAGTTATGATATTCTATAGGTTCAAATCAATGTTGAATATTCTTATTAATGAGTGTGCACTAGTGATCTAAATATAAATAGAAGACGAGAAAGAATTAAGATTTAAAACCAAGAATAAAGAGCACTACAGAAGGACCTTCCAAGATCTACAGAATGCTTTTTAGAGATAATTGTTTTAAGCTAACGTACAAAATAGTCTTCCTGAGTCCAAAATATTAAGAACAACACTAATATCAGCGATTTTTTAAGCACAGTGGGTATAGGAAAACAGTCATTTAATAAGAGTGTAGATTATGTTCTATGTGCATCGTTTATATACAGCTTCGTAGATTCGATGTTTTATTGGGATAAGAGTAAAAAGGATTCATATTGTCCATGAAAGTTGGTGTCGAATGGATTCATATGTAAACATGGATCTGGTAAGTAATAATATTCACTCATATTGAAACTTATATAAACATTGCTTTAAAAGAGGCACACAATAAAGACAAAAACATTTATTTTTTATCGTTAAGAAGCGGATAAATTCTTTAAACAAACAACCCAGACAAAACAGCTTATTATATTGCTGTATATGTTACTCAGCATAAGTTGTTATATGTAACCAATTCATCACATGCACTTTGAATTGCTAGTTTATGTACACAGCAAACAGAGAGGTTGCTTAGAGAAACTTGCATCAATGTGGTATAGAAGCAGTAAGTTCAGGGATGATCTAGTAAAGCTAGCTTTATGTACAGTATATTGAGAGTCTAAAATCTTGTCAGATCAGATTTTAGCACATTAAATGAGTGTAACCTTAATTTAACAAATACTATAGACTCATGAAGAGTCAATACGAAGTGTGCCCGTGTGAATATTAAATGGATGTGTTGGGTATGTGCTGTTTTGACCTTTAGAACTCTTACTGCCTGGTCCCTCGGCATCTTTTGATGTGGCACTGGGAGAAGAGGACCATCCACATTGCCCTTTATCACCTAAAGGGAAGGTATACATAAGGAAATTCAAAGAATGTTGAAAGTGATACATGACAATGTTCTGTATACATGTGAACTTTAGTTTTACTAATTACATCCATTACAGTTTTATTGCACGCATACAGAAAAATACATTGAACAGAGAGTATCTCTTGTGACAATCAATTACTTTTCGAGCAGATCTTCCAGGTTCTAACCTGTGTCTGGAGCTCGTTTATGCTCTGAATCCAGAAGATCTGAGAGTCTTTCTTCTTTTTCACAAACTGCGCTTCCAGTGCATCGACCTTCTCACCTTGAGACTGATCCCATTCAGGCTGAACTGCTGGTGATCTATAGAGGGGAAGGTTTAAGGTGGATAAATTCGGCTCAAACATTAGCTATTATAAAAGATATCAACTGAACATATGAAATGCTCAGTAACAACGGCTTTATTCCTTAACCTCTTTGGGTGAATAATAATTTCAAAGCTATTGTCGAGGCCCCTTTTAATTACAGCTTGGATACACATTTTTCACTCTTAATGTTTCCTTGTCAATCTTCGTAATCTTCAATGGAAATGGAGCTGACTTGCAAGTTTTGTAAGTTGAGAAGCATATCTGAGCCAAGCAAACTAATTTCCTATTTCGTACTAGAAAAAATACTAATGTCATCGTATGTGAGTTGCAACATGCTTCGTGTAAATAAGAAAAAATACATTGAATATGAGCTTTGTAGCTTTTAATATATTATCATGGACGTGTTTGGTGACATTAAGTCAAATTGATGTCTATAACTTTAGATTGTAACTTTGGAGTCAAAATGCTGTTCTTTTAGAATATGAACATATAGTAGAAACAATTGTGTTGAGTCAGTATAAACAGATCAAAATAATGCTGCTCTCACATGCAGTACTTAAAAAAAACACACAAAAGACGAATTATGAGATATGGTTATGTAAATTGCAATTTTCATTCAATAACATCTGCTGCAAGGGAAAAGCAGTCTTAGTAGAATCCAAAAGCCTTGGAAGGCAAATTAGCATAAGTATATTTCGGCTGCCTCTTAGAATTGTGATGGATTGCATCATGCAGTTCCTGTTCATTTACTATAGTCTATGATTACGACACATGCGTGTGTGCTTTTAACCTAATGAAAATGGAAAATATTATGGAATTGGATAAAAATGTATCACAATATCAGTATGTAAGTTTGCTGTATACTCGTATGATATAAATTGTATTCCAATTTGTCTAATAACATAGTTTTACGAGAAAAATCTTAATAATATGTTGTACTTCTTCCTTTACATGACAACTAATCTATAGCTGAAGACTTAATAGTTAATGCATTTCCTGTTATTGATTTGCAAAAGATACTCTTACCTGCATTGCCTTAAGGGCAAAACAGAGACAAATGCATTCAACATTTGCCCCCAGAGTAACGTTAAGATTCCAAAAAAGATGCACCACAACCACTGATCAATCGTCAAGGCTCTGGTATGAAAAGCATAACTGCCAAATTGAACTATTAAAACCTGAAAAAAGAATGTTTGTGGTCATGTTAATTTATATATTTTCATCTATAAAATCTTTCACTACCTTTCTATTTATCTTTCAGTATTTCAGTGCGTCCATTTTGCAATAGTTTAAGGATTCTTTTTTAGGAATATATTATCCAATTATTAATTTTTTATACTTGCTAACAGTTAAATAGGCGAAAACGCTTTTGAAAATAAACTCGAACCTGAGCGGCAAATGTCACTAGCCATATACAGTAAAAGATGGGGTTACGAGTAATGCCCTGGAAGACGTTGTGTTCCCCATGAAGTTTGCGCGCATTAACCTCGTTAAATAATGTCATCATCACAAATGTATTGAATATTAAAGTGAAATGCTGTGAAGGAGGCGCTCCTAGCTCTGCATGAAGTCCGGAATCAATATTTACTAGACGATGACCTGAAATAATTGTTGCATGCATGCAATGGCCATATATTTAAACACTACGGCTTCTGGAATAAAAAAAAATAATGACTACTACAAAGTAAAATATCTATTGTAACTACATCATAGAATTTTATATATTGTATCTTTATATTGCCATTTATATATGAAACCTAGCATCTATTGATGTAAATATATTTCCATTCTATCATCTTCTATCTAAATAGTATATCATGATTCCTTATTCCCTAGTATAAGTTTCAGCTTTCACCCTCAGTATATTTTTTTCTTTACTTTGTCTCCACTAATGCATTCAGAGCAACTTACCAAAGAACAGTAAGAGAAATATGACAGTCACCATAAAAGCAGCTTGACCCAGAATGTTCCTGAACATGGTTGGTGAGATAAGAGGACTTGTCCTTCCATACGGTTGACGATGTAATAAAGATATTGTTGGAGGTTCAGTGGCCAATGCTAAGGAAGCTAAAGTGTCCATGATAAGGTTTACCCACAACATTTGCACTGTCTGCAGTGGGAGAAAAATTCTAATATATAAAATTAGTGTGCAACATTGTAGAATGGCTATGTACCAGTTGTCTCAAAAGTGACTCTACATTTTCTTTTTATTTATTTTACAGATATCTGTCCAATTTCTGTGACATTAATGTCAATTAACATTACAGCCTCTGAAAATTTTTTGACACTTAAACTCAACCTTCATCAGTATATTTATGACAGTGACAGTAATATAAGGACACAGATGCAAATTTACTTCCTAAGAAGTTCTTCAACAGCAAACTTAAGTGTAGCGTGAAGTGGAGCAACATACTGACTACTTACTCTTGCACCTAGAATTACTGGTTCTGTACACAAGAATTTGAATGACTTTCAAAATGCTTATAACTTAAGTCAAACAAAGTCTATGCAACGAGCTTTTATAAAGCTACATATCAGTAGAAATTTATATCATATTGTTCACCAGGTCAAGAATCATTATTATAATATGCAATTTGAAATACAAGACCCTTCTTAATTATTATGATACTGATCCACAAATTTTAAATATTTGATTTAGTAATGAGCCACTTCTACATCTTTACTGCGAAGCTATCTGCTACACCAAGAGAATTTGAGGAACAGATAACATTGAGCTGATTTTTGAACACTCATGGGATAATATCCAATAAAAATAAAACAATTCATTCAGAGGAGCCCCCTCTCACTACTTAAATGTGAGAGACTTTTTTATGCCTATATTCCTGATCGGTGAATTGGTCGCTTATGCCCTACTAAGCATGCGTACTGCCTACTAAATATGACGCCCCGCAATTTGCTTTTCGTGGAGCTACATAAAATGTAAAGTTTATCTAACAAGACCATGAAACCACTATTACTTCGAGGCAAGACCTAGCGATTGTCGCGCAAGCATCCCACTAGCAATATTTGCTTAGTCAGGAATGATGTGCAGTAAAGAAGGTGGCTCACATGTAAAACTCAGTCAGTGAAAATATTCTTATTTGAATTTGATCAAATTATGGTTGACGATTCTCATGTTTTTTTAGTCATGTGTTCTGATTTTCATTGGCATTGTTCTGTTTGTTTCGGGAAATAGGAAATGTATATTGACATATTATTCAACCTCCATTGTAGTTTGTCTTTTTGGCATGAGATTGATGGCAAATGCAAGTAAAAAACTAAAAAATGAAATATAATGTAACCTTTAGTGGCGTGTCGCTAATGATGCAGATACTGACAAAGGCTATTGTAACGGCGACTACATTGACTGTTAGTTGAAACTGTAGGAACTTGGCAATGGAGTCATACACATTACGACCCCACATGACAGCCTTTACAATGGATGTGAAATTATCATCAGTCAGCACTATATCACAAGCTTCTTTGGCGACTGCAGTCCCAGTGATTCCCTAGAAT
The DNA here is from genome assembly GCA_037179515.1 of Halocaridina rubra. Taxonomy (NCBI): domain Eukaryota; kingdom Metazoa; phylum Arthropoda; class Malacostraca; order Decapoda; family Atyidae; genus Halocaridina; species Halocaridina rubra. Next base: position 251,204 of record JAXCGZ010003777.1, on the reverse strand, counting down.
ATATAGAATCACAATTCAGCACTTTATATATTTTACATTTCTATTCTCATATTGATTTTGTTTATTACCATTCTTTATAAGTTTATAGCACTGTATCCTTTATCATGAATCTCTTCTAAGCCCTAATATGTAACTTAAAGTCGACAGTATAAATTAGTGATGTAATAAGCTGACTCACTATATAATAAATAGAATATCAAAGTCTGAAATTATTTAAAAGATCCGTTAATGAAACACGAACGCAAAACGAATACTAACCATTGCAAAACCAACATCAGCCTTCTTGAGAGCTGGTCCATCATTCGTTCCGTCACCAGTTACTGCTACAACTTGTCTCGTTTTTCCAACTTTTGAGTTTATGATACCCTTAACTAATATATATTTATCCTGGGGGGATGATCTAGCCAGCACTCTCAAGGTTGGCCATACAGTATCCAATAGTATCTGACTTACCTAGAGCACAAATAAAAGTTGGTACTTAATCAGAGTATTATCGATAGTGTGATTTCAGGTATTTTTCAGAGCAAGTTGGAGATATTAAATGTATATATGAATTATTAAAAAAAAATTCAAAGGAAACTGAAAATATTTTCACTGTACCTCTCCTTTTTCATCTCTAATTCGAGCATTAAAATCTTTGCTGTCTAAAACAAGATTCTTTACTCCTTCCTTTAAAATTCCGCATTTAGAAGCAATCGATCTTGCAGTGTTGACATTGTCTCCTGTGACCATTCTTACAGTGATTCCAGCTCTCTGACAAAGGGTAATGGCTTCTGGAACCTGCAAGACTATTAACTTTAAGGGTCTATATATCTCAGACTTGTTTCATTGTTTGTTTTATTAGATCAATGTAGGTGGAATAGAAAATATACCATACGCTAAGTAGACAAAAATTTAAGTGCTGATTTTTTTATCTCTCTCGTCTTACCTCAGGACGAACAGGATCTTCAACACCCAGTATTGCTAATAGAGTGAGGTCCGTAAGAATTATTTCTTCATCATCCCAGTTTGGAACAGACTTTATCTCCGCCTTATGCGAAGAAACATATGGATATAGAATTTTACTGTTTAACTGACATTATTTAGATATTTTATGCATTCCAGTATTTAGGATATGATGAAAATTAAGACAATATATTATGAATTTTTTTGCGTGAATGTTAAAATTCATAGAAGAGGTTTAATTATTTTGCATATTGACGAAAAAACTTAAAAGTCTATAAGGCCTAACCTTACTCCTTTTTACCTGATTGATATTGGGTTGGTATGGTACCAAATCTCTATAAGCTAATCCGATTGTCCGCAGGCCATTCGATGCCATAGTGTTAACCACTTCAACCTCTAATTGCTTTTGGTCTTGATGGGTAAGTCTTTCCACTTCACCTTTTTCATTGAGGACAAAATTGCATCTGAAATATTCGTAAATAATTTCATATAAAAAGCTTTTTAAATTCTTGACATTTTAACAGTTTTCTATTATAAGTAGAAGAAACTAGTGTTTATCCTCAGATGTGATTTCATCTTTTGATATCATATACCCTGTACCTTAGATTATATCTTAGTCTGCTTGGAAATATTCTCATTAAATCTTTAAATTACTTACTTGTTAATCACAATTTCGGAAGCTCCCTTTGTGAAAATTCTGTAACCTCCACTACCTAAAGACACAACGGTGGACATAGATTTTCTCGCTGAATTAAAAGTGTAAACTTTAACAAATTTATCCTCTGGGAAGTTATTCCTCACAGTTAGGTAACTACGTCCTAAATCAGTGACGAAGCCTAAGAGTGCACATTCTGTTTTGTTGCCAATCTGAATAGGCAGTTCTCCTGGGTTGGATGATGGAGACACTTTGGACGTATAGTTCGTATTAATGCTGATACCTAAGATTACTAGCTCTCCAACACTCACTGGTAGCTCTTCATATGTAGGAAGCTGTCTGTAAACAGATATTTCATTTCTTTTCAGGTAATATTGCTGCTGAAGTAAGGATATTCAGTTAAATTTAAAGTAAAGTTGAATATTACACAGATATTTTGCAAAAAGTTAATGACTATATTTTTAATTTCTTGCATAGAAATTCAGGATCAGTGTACAAAAGCGATTATAAAGATTTATGTCTGTTTCCAAGAATATTTGATACTAAAAGCTGAGTATATTTGTATATCTTTATAAAAACCATTCATTACAAAGCGATGGGAGAGTAGTGTTATCAAGTAAATGCATTCTGCACTAATATCATAGTCTCAGTTGAAGTTATATGTGCATAATATTTTTAAAGAAGAGTAGATTAAAATTCTGTTAAACCATACCTGTGCAATTTACCAGCCATGTAGGCTGATACCACAGTCATCCTATTAGTTGTCAAAGTTCCTGTTTTGTCAGAGCAGATTGTTGTTGCATTGCCCATTGTCTCACAAGCATCTAAGTGTCTGACGAGGTTATTGTCTTTCATCATTTTCTGTAGACAATTGCATTTCTTAACACAAACACTTTTGTCCAGCAGTAATTATAAATTGTGAACAGTATGTAGAACATATATCTAACAAAATTATATGATGAGCAGTGTATTATACTGCTAATCCATGTAATACATGATAACATTAAACACTAAAGCTTTTATCCTTAAAGAGCGAACAAAGATATTTGTTAAATAATCTAGCATAAACAATATTTGTCACACATTTCTTGGACACAAATTCTCTCTGAAATTTGCCTTCATCATAGCATTTACCATTTCATAAAACATACCAAAGTTCTTTGAAATGGCAGTTTCCCTATTACCTCATCAAAATTCCTTTTGGCTTTTAATATGATGGATCCAATATAGAAGTACAACACCAAAGGTCATCTATTTATAGGTAATTGTAAAATGTTTTGTTAATATGAAAATATCCTTTCCCTGCAGCACTGAAGCTAATCCCACATTCCAGTTTTACAGAGATAATTATTTTCCCACTTTTACTACAAGCGAGATTCTCTCCAATTTCTTGAATAATTGACTTAATCCACTGGCTCTCTCCGAGACACAAGCTGGCTTAAGCCCATCACATGGAAGAACCGATATGATATTCACAATATATCAACCTCAAGAAAAACGTCTTTGACGTCTTCAGTCTTGATACAAGTATTCTTTGACTGCATCAAAGCCTATGATGCAATATCAAGAACATTCTTAAGGTAAGCTAATCCAGCTGTGCATGTACTGAAAAGTACATTCAAATCTTAGGACTCCTCCAGGATGATACGTTTGTCACACTTATGGTCAGCAACAGCAAATATGAACTATTTCAAGGGAGATCAGGATTAAAGCTGTGCTGCATAATTGCTCTACATCTATCAACCATCTTCACTGCAACAGGCATCTATATCATCACGGACGACCTACCCCCAAGAATTAAAATTTCTCCAGAAGAGATAGCAGATTTTTCTGTCTTGCCTGTCTTAGGTCCAAAAATAAGAAAACTACAAGTATCCTTATAGAAGTCTAACATGCAAAGGACAACAGTGATGCTGCTATATCAGAACACCATCTACAAGAGATTCTGACTGCCTTTCAATGGTTTATTTACAAAACTTACACTCCGTTTCAACTCCAGGAACTTGTAGCATTACCAGCCATCACCAGATAAGGCAATTCAGATAAATCCATCAATGCAAGACCATTTTCTATATCTTGGAAGTCATCTTTCCTCCAATGCAGCCCTCTGTGATGAGATACAAAGCAGTACTCGTATGTGCATCATCTACTTTGACGACATACCATTTACATCGGAATACAGTTGAAAAGTTCTACCATTAATGTCTCTGAAGTATCTTAAGCATTAGTTGGAAAAACAAAAGAACCAGTGTAAATATGCTGAGCGAAGCAGACACAGCAAACATTGAAGCCTTCATCATCAAGAACCAGCTTAAATGAGGCTGACATGTTGTTTAGATAAAAGACTAAGGCCTTCCTAAACAAATCTTCTACCTTCAGCTTATAAAAGGTAAACATAAATGAGGCAGATAATAGAAAAAATACAAAGCTGTCCTAAGAACTAACATAAAGGAATGTGACACTGACATCAGTAACTGGGAAATCAGTGTCAAGAACAGGACACTTAGGTGAATCGTCTTTTGCAAAAGAGCACCAGCGTTTGAAACTATCAGATACACATATGGAAGAGAGGAAGCTATAAGGGACATCAGCAAAAACCAAAGCCCATTCTTCCTTCTAGCATATCCTGCCCTAATAGCAGAAGAGTTTTCCAAGCCAAAACTGGACTCCTGAGCTACTAGTAAATCTATATAAAAAGGAGAAAAGGCTATAATGCTCTACATCGAGGGACTGCCATGATAGACTGACAAACTACAGTAGATCTGATTACTTAATCATTTCCCTCTTTTCTTTATTTCGCCCTCAGTTTACCTACACCTTACGTTTTCCACTACTATCTGTAGCATTTGTCCTCACTATATATATGCTTTAGATGGAGAAGTACATCACCTATCTCTCATTTCTCTCTTGTCTGTATGTTCACAGATAATTTGATAAGTTTAGAGCTTATGTCTTTATTATTTATACACACCTCCCTTTGTCTTCTTACTCTCATATTCTCTTACTTATCGTGTATAAAGTGTTTGCTGTGTGGAGGATACGGATGAGCAATTCACGTGCGTCAGTGACAAATACTTTATTACAAGACAGGTGAGACGTGATTAATGATAGAGACAGTGCAGAGGGCATGAGGACAGACATTAAGGAAAACGTTTCATACAGGTATTATATAGCAATCCTTTACATCCCCTACTAGATTATTCATATTTAAATATGCAATACTCTTTAGAAACATAAGAAAGGATAGTGATATTAATAACAGCCAGTAAAATAAATAATACACACTATCATAAATATAAATACTGTGGAAAAAAATAATATTGGTAATAATAAACATTGAAGTAAAAAAGTTACCATTGGATCTGGTACTCTGTTGGTGATAGAGCAAAAGCTGTCTGACTTTTGCTCGCACAGACTGACAGGGATGTGGTGAGGGGCATTGTTCCCATTGGTCTCAAATATTTACGATCTCTTAAGGATGCCATGCCTCTTCCATCTAGCCTGATGGTATTGTATTGGTGTGGGCATGCAGCCATGATGACTCCAGTTCTATCTCACAACTTCAAGAATGGATCCTCTAGCCTGACATGCTAGGCCATTGGCAGAGGCTCTAGTTGGCATATGATTTGTCCCTTGGGGAACAGAGGCTTGTCCGAGGGCCACTTGAAGATTTTGTTGATGGACGGAGAGTAGGTTGGGAGTATCTATCAACTTTATAATTTTGCCTGCCATCGGTATGCCATCTCTGAGTTGCTTCCCCAATGCTAACTGTGTGGGGGTCTACAGTATACCTCGCAGAGGTGTGCTTAGGTACTGGAGTAGACCCTGGGAGCCTTGCCCTTGTCTAAGTGTTCATTCAAAGAATTCTTTTTGTTGACTTTATGGTACTACAGCTCTGCCATTAGACTATGGGTAGTGTGCAGAGGGTAAGGAGAATGAGACTCCTCCATCCTTGGTGGAAGACTAGCATTTCCTCACTTCCCAGGCTAGAACCGCCATCCGTTAACAGCTTCTCTGATGCACCCAACCGGGTGAAGAATCCTCATAGCTTGGTGATGATCTTATTAGAGGCTATATCACTGGGGAAATTTTCGATCTCTGGCCAACTCATGATTCCATCTGTATATACTAGGTACTTGTGTCCTCCGAACTGGACATGATTGACCACCGTCTATAGTATGGTGGCTTCCTCAGATGGTATAAGCTGGAAAATGCCCTGTTGTGAATCTTCGTCTAGTTACACTTTACCTCTGCCTCTCAGTGTTTGGGGATAGAGGCGGGGATTTGATAAAAATAAGGAACCAAGTGTATTTGGTGTAATTGGCAGGACATTACTGGAAGTGACACCCTGATATTGTTGAATGTTGACAACAAGATATGTTGAAGTATCCACCCTTCAAGTAGTGCAACGTTCTCATCCCGGGGCGGGAAGGTCATGGCTGAAGGTTATGGTGGGCAGGTAACAATCTCCACTGTGAGGGGGGCCATGGTAGGTGCATGGTGTGAAAAGTCGTCAGGGACTAGCCCCAGGCTCTTTCAAATACTTAAAAGATTGCTTCAACGAAATATATCTTATGAACTGACGATGCGGCATTTTGCAGAGCCCACATATCACAGGTGGTGCCCTGCAACATCCCTCAAACCTTTGTAACACATAAATTGGTCATGGGGAAATTGCAATTAGTAAAATATTGTCATACCCACCACACAAACACAGCCATGCTGAGGAGGGCCATACTTTCACTAGGTGAGGTAATTGACACTGCAAGGAAGGGTTGGGGGGATGTACTAGACACTGCCACCTAGGTTTTAGATACTTCCGTAAAGGAAGCCCTCTTCCTGCTCCTGCAGCACTTCCTGAAGTGTTCCACCTTTTGGCATACATGACTGGTAATACCCTTTGTGTGGCACGAGTTCTTATCTACGTTCAAGTACTTCAGTTTTTACAAGTCTTGCTTGAGGGTGGCCAGGGAGTAATGCGCATGGTAGTAACAGCTAAATCCTCCTCTGCATCCATTGCTTCTGTTGTAACCTGTGTAGGTGAACTTTTGCTGCAAAAAGATCCACTAACACCCGTGGCTTCAAAGGCCTAGCACTTAGATCTAAGCTTATCCCCCCCATCATACATAAACATTTTTTACAAATATTTCTTTTTAACACTGAGTCACTTAAACCTACTATTCATTTTTGACATGACATATCACTGAGATTGTGGTTACAATTAGGACCCTTAAGAACATAATCTAGTGCCTTTTGCAGACTCTTTGGAAAATATGGACCTATTGGCACATCTGGAGCCTGAAATTCACTGAAAAACTCAACTCTCTATATTGCCAGATTAGTAACTTGGCACACTGAAGCCTCGTCATTGTCCAACTCTTGCTTTGGAATAAATATCATGCACATTTCCCTGGTATATATATATCCAGTTCAGCTGGATATTGATTATGGCTTCCAGGTCAGGCCACCTGTTAAGACATATCCAGCCTTCCATGGACTGTGCCCATGTCCTGAAGGTAGTAGAAGACATCTCAACCTTACACTTCACAGGAGGCTGTGTGTCAAGTGGAGAAGGGTGATGTCTGCCGGTACAAGAGCTGCCTTGGCCCTTGGTTGGTTCATATACAAATTTCGGCCCTGACGAGGAGTTAGTAAGGAGATCGTGACATGGCCCCTGGAGGGCATCACCCAGCAAAGTCTGGAAGGGGTAGCCATCCCATCATAGCAGTACCCATGGCACTAAATCCTACTCACTGCTCCATGATGAATGTGGAGGAATTAATACACGTGAGTCAACAGACACTACTTTATTACAAGACAAGTGAGACGTGACTAATGATAAATAGACACAGTGCAGAAAGCATAAGGACTAACAATAGGGAAAACGTATCATACAGGAATTACATAGTAACGCTTTGCTCTCTCCTGTTTTATGAGTACCAAAATGAATTTACATTGAAACTCATACATTCAGAATGTTGTTATGCAAGTTGATGGGAGTCAGCAACAGGATGAGTGAGACATAGAGGTTTCATTTTGAAGACCACTGAATATTAATTGAAGACTCCTTGAAGACTTAATTTACAACTCAAAAGGATCAATTTACATTCAGTGCATGCAGACTACATAGTAGTGCATAGAGCACTCTGGGAAGTTATTATAAAGAGAAGATTGCATTTATAAAGATAAGGTCAAATTGCAGCCTGAGGGGTAGTTTTAGGTTTATAAAGATAAAACAAAGATTATTCTTGATCGATCCTTTATTATCGATGCCGTTTTGTGATCGTAAGGAAAGGCAACAGTACAGGAAACTTCCTCACTTGAGAAAATAAAGCAATAATGGTGTTTACAGCAGACATGAAATATACAATGTAGTATACAGAATATAAGATATGACACAAAATACAAATTATGCAATTCATTGGTGATCCAAGTGGGTTAGGATGTTGGGGCTCGAGGTGATAATTTGGAGGCTGGGTAGATATTTGTCTATGCTAACTCAACCTTTGGTTGGTGAGTTGGTTTATGTGGACGTGAGTCATGCGTCTGTGCTTGGTGAAAAATTACCTCGGCATTGACCAAGCATAGTTGTCAATGTCCACAAAACAGTGGTTAGCTGCAGAGGGAGTAAAGGCGAAGGGTGCTGCTACTGGCAGGAGACACACTTTGCATGTAGTACAGGTTCGGCCTTAGAGATGATCGAAAAGGCGGCTCCAACTAACGACGGAAAGATGCTTGACCCAGACTGACTTGCAGGGAGACACTGCCAAGACCTTCATGGGTCGAGTTTGGCAAGTGGCCATCTATGCATGCAGTAGGGGGTCAGCCTTGGAGATGAGTGCGCCCATCTCCATCTCATAGGTGCCAGAAAAGGCAATTTTAACTGGTCAGAAAATACAGAAGCTAGGCTGACAAGCAAAAAGGCACTGCCGGGACCTTTGGGTTGGCAAGAATATATCCCTTTTTTGGCAGTCGCGTCCAGAAAGAGGCATCCATGCCCCTAGTAGGGGGTCGGCCTTGGAGGTGAGGGCGTACATCTCCATATCTTTGGCGTACAGAAAAGGTGGCTCTCACTGATGCTGGGAACATGCAGGAGCCAGCCTG
>JAXCGZ010003777.1:217500-235000 GCA_037179515.1 Halocaridina rubra | reverse complement strand
CGTGCATACACAGGCTTTGGCACTAAGCGTCAGTACGATTTTTGGGAAGGGAAGACTCGCAGCATTGTAATTTTGATGCAAGGGCATTGTAATGCGGAGAGTATTTGGTTGGGTGGGAGAGGAGTGGCAGGTCACATCAGAAATATCCAACACCTTGGAGAGGCTCACATGTAAGCCACAGTTGTCAAAGACAAAGCTGGGAACATATTAACGAATTACAGTAATATTTATTTGGAATGAAAAAGGGAAATGTTAATCTCAGTAATATCTATCTTGTCAGGAATCTCTGCACAGGAATATTAAGTTCTGCTAATCATGGGTGGAAATTAGAAACAAATGGAGGACGAACTGAGCTGCCATAAATTGGATGGATTCTTCACCGATACTAAACATGGTTTTGGAATAATTAGGTTGAAAATGTTCTAGGTAGTCAAACTCCCTGACTGTCCATGCATTTCAAATGGGCTCAAGTGCTTGCTGATGTGCTAACTGCAAAAATGTTACACACCCAAATGATGATGATAAATAAAATAAAATAAAATAATTCCAGTTATGAAGATTTTGATGAATTTGTCTATTAAATAAATGTACAGTGTCGGAACTGGACAGCATGTATAATGTACAGTTGAGAAAAAATTGTCCAGGATTACCCACAAACAGGTTTTTCAATGCGTAATGTTTTTTCTACATGTGTGAAACTACATTGTATCTCTACAATGTTTGTTTTCCTAACCCAGAAAATGCTTTCTTAGCAGGTTGCTGAATAATGGAGTAACTATTATTTCTGTTCCAAAATTATTACAGTTCATGTACTGTGTATAGATATCATCACACCGCAATCTACCTGAATGGAATATATATATATATATATATATATATATATATATATATATATATATATATATATATATATATATATATATATATATATATATATATATATATATATATATATATATATATATATATATATATGTGTGTGTGTGTGTGTATATATATATATCTATATATATATATATATATATATATATATATATATATATATATATATATATATATATATATATATATATATATATATACATATGCATACATATATATATATATATATATATATATATATATATATATATATATATATATATATATATATATATATATATATATATATATATAAATATATATATATATATATATATATATATATATATATATATATATATATATATATATATATATGTATATATATATATATATATATATATATATATATATATATATATATATATATATACATATATACATATATATATATATATATATATATATATATATATATATATATATATGTATATATATATATATATATATATATATATATATATATATATATATATATATATATATATATATATAACCAAATAAGCACATTACATATGTGAAAACATTAATCATTTTTTTTACCCCGACAGGGACTCGGACCTAGAATTTATAATTACTAAGTCAAGGCGCTACCAACTACACACCACAGAAGGTCTAAAAGGAATCCAACCTTATAGCTTATATCTGCTATACTAAGGAATGAACGCATTCTATCTGAATGCCAATATGTTCATATTACAGATTCCCCAACCTCACTCGTGGCTTCATTTTAGCATTTAATTCAATTCCCAATCTCATTCGGACCATACAATAACCAAATAAGCATATTACATATTGAAAACATGAATCATTTTTTTTACCCCGACCGGGACTCGAACCTAGGACTTATAATTACTAAGTCAAGGCGCTACCAACTACACACCACAGCAGGTCTAAGAGGATTCCAACCTTATAGCATATATCTGCTATACTTGGGAATGAACGCATTCAATCTGAATGCCAATATGTTCATATTACAGATTCCCCCTCACTCGTGGCTTCATTTTAGCATTTAATTCAATTCCCAATCTCATTCGGGCCATACAATAACCAAACAAGCATATTACATATGTGAAAACATGAATAATTTTTTTACCCCGAACGGGACTCGAACCTGGGACTTATAATTATTGTATGGCCCGAATGAGATTGGGAATTGAATTAAATGCTAAAATGAAGCCATAAGTGAGGTTGGGGAATCTGTAATATGAACATATTGGCATTCAGATAGAATGCGTTCATTCCTAAGTATAGCAGATATAAGCTATAAGGTTGGATTCCTTTTAGACCTTCTGTGGTGTGTAGTTGGTAGTGCCTTGACTTAGTAATTATAAGTCCTAGGTTCGAGTCCCGGTTGGGGTAAACATATGATTCATGTTTTCACGTATGTAATGTGCTTATTTGGTTATTGTGTGGCCCGAATGATATTGGGAATTGAATTAAATGCTAAAATGAAGCCACGAGTGAGGTTGGGGAATCTGTAATATGAACATTTTGGCATTCAGATAGAATGCGTTCATTCCTAAGTATAGCAGATATAAGCTATAAGGTTGGATTCCTTTTAGACCTTCTGTGGTGTGTAGTTGGTAGCGCCTTAACTTAGTAATTATAAGTCCTAGGTTCGAGTCCCGGTCGGGGTAAAAAAAATGATTAATATATATATATATATATATATATATATATATATATATATATATATATATATATATATATGTGTGTGTGTGTGTGTGTGTGTGTGTGTGTGTGTGTGTGTGTATATATATATATATATATATATATATATATATATATATATATATATATATATATATATATATACTTTTCTCAACGAAAGACATGTTTGAACATAAAGAGAGTGAAACCTGCTTTGCAGGATACATGTTCATGCCGCCATTCCAAAAGAGCTACTAGAACAAATAAAAATCTACATATCAGAAGACAACAAGCACTTGCAAGCACTTTTCACGTGTTTCTTGTAACAGCCTGTTACAGTTGTATGTAGATATTATATAGGGGGTCCTCGGTTTACATCAGGGTTCCATTCCTGAAACGTGACTTACCCCGATTTTAATTTTTTATCGTTTATATATCTAAAATATATAAACATAATCTAAGTTCATAATCTAAGACAAAATTAGTAAAAGTATACTATACAGTATTGCTTACCTATACTCCTGTGGTTGGCTCTCATACTGGAAGGGGCGTTGAAAGGGAGGAAGAGACAGGCATATAGGGAGGAGGAAGCTGGAGAGGCAGGTGCTGAAGAGACTGGGGTAAGTGAGTCTGGAAAGGCAAGAGAACCTGCTGCAAGTGCTGGAGAAACTGGAGTGGGTGAGACTGTAGAGGCAACTGAGGTAGAGGGTACAGGATGTTGCTGGGGGCTCTACCTTCACGAAGAATTGGTCGAGGCGAGTCTGGAAGGACTTTATCTTCCTCTCCTTCCAAATTTCCCTGTAACACTGCATGGAATCAGTGATCACTCTGGCGACCTTAGCGTACCTGGTAGTGTTTGGGCTCTGAGCCTCGAAATTTCCAACCCTTCCTCTGTCATGGCAAACTTCTTCCATGCTCTTACTTTTGAATCTCTTGGGCTCTGGGCTTGGTAGTTCTTTCTCTTTTTCAATTATCTGCTTCTCTAGCTGAATAAGGTCGTCAGCAGATAAGTCGTCTCATTAAGATTCCAGCAGCACTGTTACATCATCATCATCCACCTCCTACTTTAGTTCTTTACTCAAGGCAACAGCGTTCTTGGTGACAGCATCAACTGTCTCCTCGAAGTCATGGACGTCATTCACAAATTGGGGGCACAATTTCTTCCATACCCAATTCAAGTTCATCTGCTTAACTTCCTCCCAAGAATCAGCAATAATTTTTACAGGATGCAGAATATTGTAGGATTTCCAAAACTCCTTGAGCGTCAAGTTCTTGTTCTTCTAAGTGTCCCTGAGAGCCATAGTGATTGTCCTTAAGAGGAAATAGGCTTTAAAAGAGGCAAGGACCCCCCTGATCCATTGGATGTAACAGGGAAGTGGTATTAGGCAAAAGGTAAGCCACCTTGGTATTAGGATGAAAGTTATCCAAATGGACTGAGTGACCAGGGGCATTGTCTAGCACTAGCAACACCTTAAAGGGCAGACCTTTGGAAGCTCAGTACCTTTCTACTTATGGCACAAAATGGTTGCTGAACCTCAAATATATAAAGGGTTACCCAAGCCTTCTTGTTGGACTTCCAGATGACTGGCAGTTGGCCCTTCCAAATGACCTTGAGTGTCCTTGGATTTCTTCCATGTAAACCAACAAGGGCTTAACCTTGAAGTCACTAGCAGCATTAGCTCCTAATTGCAAATTCAGTCTCTCTTTGTTAACATAATGGCCTGGTGCTGTCTTTTCCTCATTGGCGATGTATGTACGAATATGCATAAGCTTCTAGAACAAGCCAAACTCATCCACGTTAAATACTTGTTTGACACGGTAGCCCCCCTCCCTAATCATTTCGGCTAACACACTAGGAAAGTCTGTTGCTGATGTCTCATTACCACTAACAGCTTCACCTTGCACCTTATGGTTATGCGACTTAGTGCAAATTTTAAAACTCATAAACCAACTTCTACTGGCCACAAGCTTTCCCTTCCTACTTTTCTCTTTTCACGGCATCAAACAATCTTGTTGATATCTCCTGAATCAACAGGATGCTCACTGGGATACGTCGTCAAAGCACTAATAATCTATCCTTTTCAATCATTAGCTTACAGCACTGCTTAGTAATCACAGTAGACTCCATAGGAGAAGGATCTTTCACATGTTCTAGGATGCGATCTTTATCCTTAATAATCGTCGCGGCGGTCGAACGGCTCAAACACAGTGAGTAACCAATTTTCATAACAGTTTCTCCCTCTTCCAAGCGTTTTACTATTTCAACTTTTATTCCCATGGTAATGGCTTTTCTTTTCTTCAAAGCACTGCCATCAGAAGAATCGTCAATACGATTGGTAGGCATAATACAGGTCATTAACGAGCGAACACGAGCAAAGTGAACCAAAGAACGGATGAACATAAGGACAATATGGCATACGAGCGTCAAGTGGCTAACGCTTCTTCTTCTTCTACTCAATCTCATGCTGTGTGATGAAGCATTCTCTCGCCATGCTCAATGAACTGTTTTGAATAAAAATCATATTTACGACTATGTATTTGATAATATTGAAAATAAATTAGATTTAATTCCTTCAAATAACTAAATACATAAACAAACAAGTAAATAAAACCATCAAATTGATATATACATATACAACAATGCCATGTGACAACATATTTGTTCTCCACGCTCAACATACTGTTCCGCATGAAGATCGTATTTTCATCTATGTGTTTCATTATTTTGTAAATAACTTCAATATCATTGCTTTAAATAATCAAACACTTGAACAAATAATCAAATATAGCCATTAACTTGATGCGTATATAACAGTGCTGCTAGATGTGTATTCGTCCGTCATGCTCACAACCTATTTAACGAGTGAAGTTTGTATTGGCCACACAAACCATGTAAGTCGAAAACATTATTTTTTTTTTATAATTTATTAATAATTTATGACTCTGTGTCGTAATGATGAAACATCGTAACTGGAGGACACTGTAAACCAAGGATCCCTATGTATATATATATATATATATATATATATATATATATATATATATATATATATATATATATATATATGTGTGTGTGTGTGTGTGTGTGTGTGTGTGTGTGTGTGTGTGTGTGTGTGTGTGTGTGTGTGTGTGTAAATACCTAATTGTGCTTACGGGAAAAAGCCCCAAGCTCGTAACGTCCCGTCTCTTGATCGGTTCCATTTTGTACTTAGTGATATTTATCATACTTGTCCTCAAAACTATGGACTGAGTTAGCATTAACTACCTCCTCGCTTAGCGAATTCCAATTATCAATTACTCTTACACTAAAACAGTGCTTCCTTACATCCTGCAACGAAGTTTTCTTACAGAGCCTCAAACTATGACCTCTAGTTCTAGTGCCAGCAATATCAAAATATCGATCCATATCCACTCTATCATAACCATGAAGGAATTTAAAACCCGTCACCATATCCTCCCCTCATTCTTCTAGCTTCGAGTGATGGTAAGTCTAATTCCCTCAGCCTCTCATCATTACTGAGATTGCGTATTTCTGGCACCAGTTTCGTGGCATGTCTTTGAACTTTTTCCAGCTTAAATATGTACTTATTCAAGTGCGGATACCAAAAGGGGGCTGCATATTCAAGTTTTGACCTCACTTAGGTTGCATGAATATTTCTGAACATTTCCTTGTCCATGTGACTGAAGGATACCCTTACATTTGCTAAGAAAGCATATGCTGCCCTTACTGTGCCTTTTATATGCATTTCTGGAGACAAGTCGGTCAGTATGTTTACTCCTAGATCTCTCTCATTCTACGTCTCTTGAAGTTGTACTCCTGCCACCGAGTAGTCAATCTTGGGCCTTCTTGCACTTGCACCCATTCTCATTACCATATATTTTGAAGTATTGAATTTCACTAGCTACGTTTCTGACCACTCGTGCAGATTATTTAGATCTTCCTGAAGTTCTCTAACATTGTTCTTGTTTCTTATTTTTTTTACGATTTCGCATCATCTGTAAACATATTCATGAATGAATTTACAGACTCTGGTAGGTCATTTACATATACAAGGAGCAAAAGTGGCCCTAAAACTGAATCCTGTGGAAATCCACTACTAACTCTTCTCCTTTCAGAAACTGAGTGTCTTACTCTAACCCTTTGTTCCCTTCCTTCTAAGTATGTTTTTATCCATTTCAAGACATATCCACCTATTCTAACCATTGCTTGAAGCTTCTTAATAAGTCTCCCTCGTGGGACAGTGTCAAATGCTTTCTGGAAGTCTAGGAATAAGAAGTCTGCCCAGCCCTCTCTTTCTTGTAAGATTCGGCTTACCTTTTTATCTACCTTCTCTGAAACCATGTTGTCTCACTGACAAAAAGATGAAGGATTCCAAGTGAAGAGAGATATGTTTCCTTAATAGTTTCTCCATAACTTTGCAAACTATGCTGGTCAAGGAAACAGGTCCATAGTTTAGAGCCGTATCACTATTTCCCTTTTTGAAGATAGCTATCACGTTCGCTTGTTTCCAGCATCTTGAAATCTCCCCTGACTCCACGACTTTTAAAATATGATCCTTAGTGCCAATGACATTGAGTTTGTACATATTTAAGTACATAAGGGGATATATCATCAGGACCTGTTGCTTTATGTGTGTGTGTGTGTGTGTGATTACCTAATTGTGATTACCTAATTGTGTTTACGGGAAAGAGCCCAAAGCTCGTATCTTCCCGTCTCCTGATCGGTTCCATTTTTAGACTTAGTGATACTTATCATACCTGTCCTTAAAACTATGGATTGAGGTAGCATTAACTACCTCCTCGCTTAGCGAATTCCAATTATCAACTACTCTTACACTGAAAAAGTATTTCCTTACATCCTGCAAACAAGTTTTCTTCCGAAGCTTCAAACTATGACCTCTAGTTCTAGAGCCAGCCATATCGAAATATCGATCCCTATCCACTCTATCATAACCATGAAGGAATTTAAAGACTGTCACCATATCCCCCCTTACTCTTCTAGCTTCGAGTGATGGCAAGTCTAATTCCCTCAGCCTCTCATCATAACCGAGATTGCGTATTTCTGGCACCAGTTTCGTGGCATGTCTTTGAACTTTTTCAAGCTTAGCTATGTGCTTTTTCAAGTGCGGATTCCAGAAGGGGGCTGCATATTCGAGTTTTGGCCTCACATAGGTTACATAAATATTTCTGAACATTTCCTTGTCCATGTGCCTGAAGGCTACCCTTACATTTGATAAGAATGCATATGCTGCCCTTACTACGCCATTTATATGTATTTCTGGAGACAAATCTGCCAATATGTTTACTCCTAGATCTCTCTCATTTTCTGTCTCCTGAAGTTGTACTCCAGCCACCGAGTAGTCAAGCTTGGGCCTTCTTGCACTTGTACCCATTCTCATTACCTTACATTTTGAGGTATTGAATTTCATTAGCCACTTTTCTGACCACTCATGCAGATTATTTAGATCCTCCTGAAGTTCTCTACCATTGTTCTCGTTTTTTACTTTCTTCACAATCTTTGCATCATCTGCAAACATATTCATGAATGAATTTACAGACTCTGGTAGGTCATTTACATATACAAGGAACAAAAGTGGCCCTAAAACTGAACCCTGTGGAACTCCACTACTAACTCTTCTCCAATCAGACACTGAGTGTCTTACTCTAACCCTCTGTTCCCTTCCTTCTAAGTAAGTTTTTATCCATTCCAAGACATTTCCACCTATTCTAGCCATTGATTGCAGCTTCCTAATAAGTCTCCCATGTGGAACAGTGTCAAACGCTTTCTGGAAGTCTAGGAATATGCAATCTGCCCAGCCCTCTCTTTCCTGTAAGATTTGGCTTACCTCATCATAAAATTCTAATAAGTTTGTTACTGTTGATCTTCCTTCTCTGAAGCCATGTTGCCTCACTGACAAAAAGTTGAAGGATTCCAAGTGAAGAGAGATATGTTTCCTTAGTAGTTTCTCCATAACTTTGCAAACTATGCTGGTCAAGGAAACTGGTCTATAGTTCAGAGCCGTATCCCTCCTTCCCTTTTTGAAGATAGGTATCACATTTGCTTGTTTCCAGCATCTTGGAATCTCCCCCGACTCCAATGACTCCTTAAATATGATACTTAGTGCCACTGATATTGTGTTTGCGCATTTTTTAAGCACATGAGGGGATATGTCATCAGGACCTGTAGCTTTATGAACATCTAAATCCATCAGCGCCTTGCATACCTCTGTGGCTGTAAGGTTGATGTTCTCTAATACCGGCCCTTGGGCTTCTATCACTGCAATCTGAGGGGGTGGGGTATTTTCTACTGTAAATACTGACTGAAACTCCTTGTTCAATTCTTTGCAGATCTCTTCGTCCGTCTCAGTGATGCTTCCATCCGCTCTCTTTAGCCTTAAAACCTGTTCTTTTACCTTCAGTTTTCCTCTGATAAAGCTGTGGAAAAGCTTGGGATTTTCTTTAGCCTTCCTGGTGATGTCCCTCTCATAATCTTTCTCTGCCTCTCTCCTTTTGCTTAGGTAGTCATTTCTTGCTCTTTTGTAGGTTTGCCAGGCATTTATGTTTTTTCTCCTCCTATACCTTTTCCAGCATTTGTCTCTCCACTCCTTAGCTCTTTTACACCCATTATCGAACCATTTCTCTCTGGCATGAATTACACCTACTTTGGTGACAGGTATGCAGCATTCTACAATCTTCCCATATTTCTCACAAAAGATGTCATACATTTCTTGTACAGATTTATTGTAAAATAAGGTTCTCCAGTCAATAACTGCAAAAAGCTCATTCATTTTGATGTAATCTCCTTTCTGATAGTTCCTCCTCATGTCCTCAGTGCCTCTACTCTCAGGAAGAATGTCTTCAATGATATACTCCATCAACAACACACAGTGGTCACTCTTTCCAATTGGTGGTTCATACTCAATATTTTCAATATCCAACACATTATCTGTGAACACCAGATCAAGTAGTGATGGCTCATCCCCACCCCTGGCTCTTGTTGGTTCCATTACATGTTGGTGTAGGAAATTCCCTTGTACGCAATCTAGGAATCTTGCCCCAAAGGAGTCCTCACCACTGTGTGGGTCAAGATTTATCCAATCTATCTCTTTATGATTAAAGTCTCCCATAATCAAAATCCTACATTTTTTCTCCCGCGCCATGTTAACAACTGAGTTTATGACTTCAATCGTACCTATATGACTTTCCTCATAAATTTCAAGCCTATTTTGGTTCCTTGGTGGGTTGTATACAACAGTTATTATAATGCTCTCTGACCCAGTATTTATGCGAGCAACAAGAAATTCCCTGAACTCACTTTCTATAGCCAAGTTTATCTCTTCAACTTGAATCCTCTCACTTATGAGCAGTGCTATCCCTCCACCAGTCCTCTCAGATCTTTCGACCCTTAGTATTCTGAAGCCCTTAGGAAAAACTGTGACACTGTTTATGTCCTCACTCAACTTAGTCTCTGTAATTGCTACTATATCTGCCTTACTGTTGTGAATCCTATCTTTTAATTCTACTGCCTTACCAGCTACTCCATCAGCATTTGTGTATAACAATCTTAATGAGGCCCCATCCCCTGATCTTCTGTCATTATCTTCTTTATCTCCCCTTTGTCTGGAAGTATTCCGTAACGAAAATTTTTCTTCTCTTCTTCATTTCTTTCATCATTTAACCTTCTTGCCTCTTGCAACAAGTTTTTGATCTTTCCCATCTCTTCCTGTGTTCTGTATCGTCTAATGAACACTTCTTTGCATTCTTGAAGGTCTTTTAGACTTTTTTTTCTCAACAATATTTCCCTACATGTCTCCCCTCTCTCAAAGGTTACTTTTGTTGGTCTCGGCTTTCCTTCCCTCGAATATTTACCTAGTTGGTGTATGTTTACAATATCCTCAGGACCACATACTACTCCAAGCTTTCTTATCAGGTCTACAACCCTAGCTTTATTTTCTTCAAGTCTCCCCTGCCATGTTGGCTCCTGGGATTCACTTATGCCTGAGATTACCACTGTCTTCTCCTTATCAAGTGCCTGTCTGATGAGTGGGTTTGCCCTTTCCATCACAACGTCTTTCATTTTTTCGATTACTGTCTCTTTATAGTCAACTGTTTGTATGTTTTCCAGTGCCACCACCTTTACAGCCTCTTTTACTGCCACATTCCCCTTTAGTGCATCAGCAAAGGACGTTTTCATGGCATCATTTTCCATATTCAGCTCCTGGAACTCTTTTCTGAACTGTTCAATGTTTTCCTTAATCTGAACATTCCAAGCAGCAATCTCGTCTCTCTCAGAAGATAGCAGTGAACTAACATCTAATTCCTTTAGGTTGTCATTTAGCTGTTTGTTTTTATCTTCTTGATTAGAAATTCTAGATTCTAGTTGACTCTTTTCCCCTTCCAGCTTCTTTATTCTTTTTTCTAGTTCCTTTCTCTCCTGCCCTTGTGCTTTATTTGCTTCCTCCAAAGATCTTATTTGTTCTCTGAGTGTTTCATTCTCTTTCATTTCTCCATCCATATTCCGAATTTTATCATCAAGGCTTGTAACCATTTCCTCTAACTTCTTGATTCTCTGTTTAAGTCCTCTGATGACTACCCCTTCTCCCGACCCATGGGTGGGAGAGGTTTGGGACAGAGATGGCTTCATTTTTATGTTCTCCCTCTCACAGAATATAGAAAGAAGACGAGAAAGAGGAAAAAAAAAGAAAAAAAAAGAAAAGAGAAAAACTTCTAATTTACCTTCACACAGAATTTTTATATCTCCATATAAGTGCTATTTAGTGACTCAGTTTGTCTCCTTTCTGGTAACACACATCTTAACTTAAAAACTTGACCATGGTAATTTACGTATAAAAAGAAAAAGAAAAACAAAAGTCAAACCTGAAGGAAAATTCGAATTTGTGTTCGAGGTGGCACCCACCTGTTTCTGTTATATATTCTTCCTAACTGATAAACTGACTTGCTAACCAAGATATGTTATCACGGGATTTAGACTTTACATTTAACTCAATATATATACAAAATAACAAAATAGCAAACGAGAAAGCTAAAAGAAAAGCAAAAAAGAAAAAAAAAAAAAGTGAAGAAAATAGGACTGCTGTACTACTTGGCAACTTAACTCAGTACTGTTGACGGGTGGGTATTTGGTAATTTTTTTTTCTTTTATTATTCAATTCTTTTCGTGTATCAAACTAACTACTAGTGTGTGTGTGTGTGTGTGTGTGTGTGTGTGTGTGTGTGTGTGTGTGTGTGGGTGATTACCTAATTGTGATTACCTAATTGTGTTTACGGGAAAGAGCCCAAAGCTCGTATCTTCCTGATCGGTTCCATTTTATACTTAGTGATACTTATCATACCTGTCCTTAAAACTATGGATTGATAATAATAATAATAATAATAATAATAAACCTTTATTTCCATTTCATTACAATGGGTATTCGTCAGCCAGGGCAAGCCCCAACCCCCCACTGTGGTGTCCAACCACAGCAGTTCCTGCCAGTAAACAGCTTAAACTCTCGGTTTTGGACGGGAACCGATCTTTCGACCTCGTGAATGCGAAGCCAGCGCGTTACCACTGTACTAGCCAGCAGGCTTCTTAGCGAATTCCAATTATCAACTACTCTTACACTGAAAAGGTATTTTCTTACATCCTGCAAAGAAGTTTTCTTACGAAGCTTCAAACTATGACCTCTAGTTCTAGAGCCAGCCATATCAAAATATCGATCCCTATCCACTCTATCATAGCCATGAAGGAATTTAAAGACTGTCACCATATCCCCCCTCACTCTTCTAGCTTCGAGTGATGGTAAGTCTAATTCCCTCAGCCTCTTATCATAACTGAGATTGCGTATTTCTGGCACCAGTTTCGTGGCATGTCTTTGAACTTTTTCAAGCTTAGCTATGTGCTTTATCAAGTGCGGATTCCAAAAGGGGGCTGCATATTCGAGTTTTGGCCTCACATAGGTTACATAAATATTTCTGAACATTTCCTTGTCCATGTGCCTGAAGGCTACCCTTACATTTGATAAGAATGCATATGCTGCCCTTACTATGCCATTTATATGTATTTCTGGAAGCAAATCTGTGTGTGTGTGTATGTGTGTGTGTGTGTGCGTTTGTTTGTGTGTGTGTATGTTTGTGTATGTGTGTATGCATGCATGTGTGCATGTGTGTGAATGTGTCTATACGTGTGTGTGTGTGAATGTGTCTATACGTGTGTGTGTGTGTGTGTGTGTGTGTGTGTGTGTGTGTGTGTGTGTGTGTGTGATTACCTAATTGTGATTACCTAATTGTGTTTACGGGAAATAGCCCAAAGCTCGTATCTTCCCGTCTCCTGATCGGTTCCATTTTAGACTTAGTGATACTTATCGTACCTGTCCTTAAAACTATGGATTGAGATAGCATTAACTACCTCCTCGCTTAGCGAATTCCAATTATCAACTACTCTTACACTGAAAAAGTATTTCCTTACATCCTGCAAACAAGTTTTCTTACGAAGCTTCAAACTATGACCTCTAGTTCTAGAGCCAGCCATATCGAAATATCGATCCCTATCCACTCTATCATAACCATGAAGGAATTTAAAGACTGTCACCATATCCCCCCTTACTCTTCTAGCTTCGAGTGATGGCAAGTCTAATTCCCTCAGCCTCTCATCATAACCGAGATTGCGTATTTCTGGCACCAGTTTCGTGGCATGTCTTTGAACTTTTTCAAGCTTAGCTATGTGCTTTTTCAAGTGCGGATTCCAAAAGGGGGCTGCATATTCGAGTTTTGGCCTCACATAGGTTACATAAATATTTCTGAACATTTCCTTGTCCATGTGCCTGAAGGCTACCCTTACATTTGATAAGAATGCATATGCTGCCCTTACTACGCCATTTATATGTATTTCTGGAGATAAATCTGCCAGTATGTTTACTCCTAGATCTCTCTCATTTTCTGTCTCTTGAAGTTGTACTCCAGCCACCGAGTAGTCAAGCTTGGGCCTTCTTGCACTTGTACCCATTCTCATTACCTTACATTTTGAGGAATTGAATTTCATTAGCCACTTTTCTGACCACTCATGCAGATTATTTAGATCCTCCTGAAGTTCTCTACCATTGTTCTCGTTTTTACTTTCTTCACAATCTTTGCATCATCTGCAAACATATTCATGAATGAATTTACAGACTCTGGTAGCTCATTTACATATACAAGGAACAAAAGTGGCCCTAAAACTGAACCCTGTGGAACTCCACTACTAACTCTTCTCCATTCAGACACTGAGTGTCTTACTCTAACCCTCTGTTCCCTTCCTTCTAAGTAAGTTTTTATCCATTCCAAGACATTTCCACCTATTCTAGCCATTGATTGCAGCTTCCTAATAAGTCTCCCATGTGGAACAGTGTCAAACGCTTTCTGGAAGTCTAGGAATATGCAATCTGCCCAGCCCTCTCTTTCCTGTAAGATTTGGCTTACCTCATCATAAAATTCTAATAAGTTTGTTACTGTTGATCTACCTTCTCTGAAGCCATGTTGCCTCACTGACAAAAAGTTGAAGGATTCCAAGTGAAGAGAGATATGTTTCCTTAGTAGTTTCTCCATAACTTTGCAAACTATGCTGGTCAAGGAAACTGGTCTATAGTTCAGAGCCGTATCCCTCCTTCCCTTTTTGAAGATAGGTATAACATTTGCTTGTTTCCAGCATCTTGGAATCTCCCCCGACTCCAGTGACTCCTTAAATATGATACTTAGTGCCACTGATATTGTGCTTGCGCATTTTTTAAGCACATGAGGGGATATGTCATCAGGACCTGTAGCTTTATGTGTGTGTGTGTGTGTGTGTGTGTGTGTGTGTGTGTGTGTGTGTGTGTGTGTGTGTGTGTGTGTGTGTGTGTGTGTGTGTGTGTGTGTGTGTGTGTGTGTGTGAGTTAGCATCCTTTGATCCCATGGGATCATGAATCTGTGCTATTGGAAAGTTCGCAATGATTTCTTATTCGGTGCTGTGTAGGGCAATGCATGAGTGGCAGTCCCTGCTGCACTGGTTGCATTTGAAGATGTTGTCTGACGAAAGGTCTTGCTAGCTGTCTTTGCACAATGCTCAATTTTCTTCTAAGGCCATCTGGAGTATCTTTTCACCTCTTTGGAGGCCCCTGTGCAGTTCTTGTCTCCAGCAAGCTAGATTCTGGGCTAGATCTTATTATCCATTGATATTCACATCTAGCCCTTTCATGCCTTTGAATTGGAGTTGGGGGCTTCCCTGGGCTCTCCTTCTAAGTGAAAGTTTGCCATACAGCAGGGCCTCAGGTATCCTGCCATCCTGCATCCTGCAGGAATGTCCAAACCAGTGAAGGCAGCGATGTTGCAACAAGTTGTAGATGCTGATGGTGCCAGTGCACTCTAGGACCTCATTGTTGGTAAGACGATCTGACTCAAAGATTCCGAGAATCCTTCACATGCTGCGCATGTGGAAAGATTAGAATATCCTTTCCAGCCTTGAGTGCAGTGTTCAGGAATCACTGCTATATAGTAGGGCACTAAGAACACATACTCTGTACACTACCATCTTGGTGTTGGAAGTCAGTTTTGGATTGTTCCTGACTTTTCTTGACAGCAGGAACATTGTAAATGATGTGCAGGCAAGCCATATGCTGATTTCAGAGTCCAAGCAAAGGTTGTTGGTCACTGTAGAGCCGAGGTTGGTAAATTCCTTTGCTACAATCAGTTGGTAGTTGTTTTTAGTGATTACTGGTGGTCTGTCAGTATTTTGAACAATGATATTGGTTTTCTTCAGGCTGATGGCAAGTTGAAAGTCAAGACAGGCTTTGGCAAACCTGTCCATGAGGACTTGAAGCTGCTCTTCCCTGGAAGCCACCAAAGCAGTATCATAAGCAAAAAGAAAGTCAATGATGAGTCTTTTGAATCTCCGTCTTAACCTTCAGTTTTGAAAGATTGAAGAAATTGCCATATTACCCGCTGTATAAGTAAATTACATCAATGGATGTTTTGAAAGCATTCCTCAGTATGATTGCGAAGTAGATATCGAAATGTGTGGGGGACAGCACGCTCCTTTGTTTAACTCCATCTTAAAATAAAATGGGGTTGATGATGACCCGTTAAGCTGGGTCATGCCCTTCATATGTGAGTGAAATGCCTAGATCACGCTAAACAGCCTGCAAGGCCTCCCAATCCTTGCAAGACCTTTAAAATTTCGTCCCAGCTCACGCGTTCGAAAGCCTTTGTCGGATCTTTATAGGCTATGTGAAGTGCCTGCTTTTCATTTCAGCATTTCTCGTGGAAATGTTGTAGCAAAAATATCATGGTGATCGTGGGTGCTTTCTGACCAGACGACACACTGTGACTTTGGGTAAGCCCAATCGTCCAGCTTCTGGAGTCTGTTCAAGATTAATATATATATAAATATATATATATATATATATATATATATATATATATATATATATATATATATATATATATATATATATATATATATATATATAAATTTATAAATATATATATATATATATATATATATATATATATATATATATATATATATATATATATCAACCTCCTGCGAGACGTCAAAGAAGAAGGGGAGTAGAGGGGAGAATAACTTCTCCCCAAACTCTAGTTTTGGGGTGTCTAAATGTGCGTGGTTGTAGTACGATAGAGAGCAAAAGATGTGAGATTGGATATATGTTTGGTAAGAGAAGGATGGATGTATTGGCATTGTGTGAGACGAAGATGAAAGGAAAAGGAGAAGTGGCATTTGGTGATGTGACGGGTAGGGTGTCTGGGGTTGAAAGGGGGAGAGCGAGAGAAGGTGTGGCATTATTGTTGAGTGAATGGATGGTAAATAAGGTAGTGGAATGGAAAGAAGTGTCATCTAGGCTGATGTGGGTGAGGGCTAGGATAGGAAGGGAATGTTGGGCTTTTGTTAGTGCGTATGGGCCAGGATGGGAGAGAAGTGAGGAAGAGCGGGATGAATTCTGGAATGAGTTAACTACATGTGTGGATGGTCTGAGTAGAAGGAACTATGTAGTTGTGTTGGGTGACTTGAATGCCAAAGGGGGTGATGGAGAGATAGAAGGTGTTGTAGGAAAGTATGGGGTACCAGGTGGGAATGAGAGTGGCGAGAGACTGTTAGATATGTGTGTGGAGCAAGAGTAGGTGATAGGTAATAGTTTATTTAAGAAGAAGTTAATAAATAAGTATACATGGATGAGAGTGGCAAATGAAAGAGTGAAAGAAAGAGCATTGATGGATTATGTGTTGGTAGCAAAGAGCATGATTGGTAGAGTGAAAGATATGCATGCATTCAGGGGTGTGGCTGCTGGGATGTCTGATCATTTTTTGGTTGAAGCAAAAGTGGTAGTAGCAAAAGAGTGGGGAAATAGTTTGGGGGGATGTAGAAGGGAAATAGTGAAGGTGGAAGAGTTGAAAAAGCCAGAGAAGAGACAGGAATATCAGGACTGGTTGAGAGTGGCATATGACAGGGTGAAAGAAAGAGAAGTTGGGGAGTTAGGGGAGGAATGGGGGTTGATGAAAGAATGTTTTGTGGGACATGCAAGTGATGTGTGTGGAAAGAGGTTTGTTGGAGGTGGCATGAGGAGGGGCAGCGAGTGGTGGAATGAAGGGGATAAAATGAAGGTGGAAGAGAAAAAGAGGGCTTTTGAGGAATGGCTGCAGTGTAAAAGTAGGGAGAAATATGAAAGATATAGGGAGAAAAATGTGGAAACCAAGCAGAAGGTAGAGGAAGAGAAGAGGTTGGCAAATGTTAGGTGGGGACAGGATTTTAGTAGGTCATATGAGGAGAATAAAAAGAAGTTTTGGAAAGAAGTGAAGAGAGCAAGGAAGGGTGGATCAAGGATGGAAGAGACAGTGAAAGATGTGAATGGACAGATGTTAAGAGGGAAGGATGCAAGGAAAGGATGAGCAGAAT
>JAXCGZ010003777.1:210000-212500 GCA_037179515.1 Halocaridina rubra | reverse complement strand
ACCACTGGAACACAGCACCAGAAAAACATTAATTTTGTACGCATATTGATGCTGCGAGGGAGTTTCTTACTATCCCACCAAGCAATTTTTAACACAATTGGTTCCATTTTGGCAGATCATATTCAAGACAAGACTCAATAACAGACATCAATGATTATGAAATCTAAGAATTAAGAAATCAAGTATCCAAAAGTCGTCATAGTCAGCAGAGAAAATAACTTTGTTGACTGTTACCGCAAGCATCGTCTAATATGAGAAAGTAGATTCAAATGGCTCAAGAGGATGGGGCCTCTAGCTGGCTCATATTTTTACCAGGCTACGTAAAAAGCTTCAATTTTAATAAACAAGAATAACATATGCCATTGCTTTGCAGCATGGATGGTCAGAATAGAGTTTACCCAATATGTACCCATGCGGAGATTATTTTGATGAATATCATATCGTGGTATACCGTAGGGGAGATTTCATGTGTGTAAGACATGATAAAACATAAGGCATAACTGTTAAGGTACTAAATGTGGTCTACAAGCATGTAACAGTCGAGCCTAAGCTCAGTCACTTACTGGATAAGGAATGTCCCACAATGCACAAGTTGACGCAAGTTCCAGAGGGATCTGGTCAAGTTCAAAAAAGTTTCTCTGATGCCAGAATATTTAACCAAATAGACCCAAGCCATTACCATCAAGAACTTGACATTTTACACACACAAAATCAAGATAAGTCTATACTCTGCAAATCACCAACATTGCACAAAAAATATTTAGACTTTTAGTGTTTATGACATCCGGAATAATATTTGGGACCCCAAGTCAAAATCTATTCAAGACTAGTTGAAGTCATAGGAATAA
This sequence comes from Halocaridina rubra, assembly GCA_037179515.1. NCBI lineage: Eukaryota > Metazoa > Arthropoda > Malacostraca > Decapoda > Atyidae > Halocaridina > Halocaridina rubra. The sequence goes on along the minus strand of JAXCGZ010003777.1, from coordinate 211,652 downwards.
AAAAAAAATGTTTAGTGTCTAGTTGTGGTACCAATTTTTTTCTTTATTATGGCCTGCACTACTTTGCATCCGTGGAACAAGGTCAAACAAATAAATTAGGACATCTAAAATATCTAGATATGAAGGAGTTAGTTCTTGAATATAAAATAAGGTTGCATATAAAAATGAAAAAGAAGGAAAGTGCTTTATCGAATGGTTGTCTATTTTGTTTCCCAGTCAAAGAATCTTAAATAATGATTAGAAATTACTGGAAACCTTTTTGAGCTAAGCTGATGAAATGGTTTCTTCAATTATTTTTATTCTAAATAGTAGTAGTAGTAGTAGTAGTAGTAGTAGTAGTAGTAGTAGTAGTAGTAGTAGTAGTAGTAGTAGTAGTAGTAGTAGTAGTAGTAGTAGTAGTAGTAGTAGTAGTAGTAGTAGTAGTAGTAGTAGTAAGAGAAGCTATAGAAGAAGTAACTAATTCTTACCCTAATTATAACGGGTTAAGAAAATTTTTTACCTTAACTGAATAGGCTAAAGAAATGGTGACGGCCAATGGTAATCCTTCTGGAACCGCCACAACCAACACCGTAACTCCAATGATGAAATAATGGACAAAATTGTTGAAGTGACGCATTTTGAATTGTTCTTTCTTGTAAACGTAAGTTTCTACGCTGAATTTGATAATAAGTATCACAGTCGTCAATACTGCTATGACCGATCCTGTGGGGCAAACTTGCAGTTTAAGTATAAAAGTGCATTCACCTGGAAGCGGACAGTAAATCCAATATTAAAGACATTAATACCAACGGAATATTCATCACGAGAGAGAGAGAGAGAGAGAGAGAGAGAGAGAGAGAGAGAGAGAGAGAGAGAGAGAGAGAGAGAGAGAGAGAGAGAGAGAGAGAGAGAGAGAGAGAGAGAGAGAGAGAGAGAGAGAGAGATTTACTACCTGCATATCCGATCTGAATGGCCAATTTTGAAAGCTTTTGCTGAAGAACCGACTTTTTTTCATCGTCTTCGTCGTCCTTTTTCACCGTTTGCTTGTCCTTATCTTTTGCTGTTGGCACAACACATAGAAAAACTATTATGAATTATATATTGGCCAACAATGAAAGAAATTTTAACCTTGCAGGCTGTGATATTCTTAGAGTTTGATAATTTACAGTGACAACTGTTTTAAACAGCAGTGTCATTTGCTATTGACACAAAGCATGATACTGAAAGGTACTTAAAATATGCAGATTTAAGATATTATTACCGTTTGATTATTTATACCCGATAATCTTTGTAAATAACAGTAATTATAGTTCTGGATCCGAAGTTACATTTACTTCCTTCAAAGTTATTTTTTACAAGTTATTCTAAATTTGAAAAAAAAAAACTCTTAAAGGTTTGCACCACCTTTTTTTTTCTTTGAAGCGCCTTACAATATTGCACATAAAAAGCAAACTCAGTTAATTGCCATACAGAATGTTATTAGTATTATAATGCGATGTAGAATTCTTTTCTTAAAAAAAAAAAAATAGAGTAGATCATACTACATCAATGATGAAGTTAGTTCATTTTGCTTCGGAATTGGCTTTTTTTTTATCATTCTGAAAAAATAATACATCACCTGTTGCTCCTAATAAAGTCATGATGATGCCGGCTTGAGAATTAACACCCACACC
>JAXCGZ010003777.1:197500-200000 GCA_037179515.1 Halocaridina rubra | reverse complement strand
ATTAGTTAAAAAGCTGGAAGCTCATGGTATAGGAGGAGCTGTGCTCAGATGGATCAAACAATGGTTAAAAGACAGAAAACAGAGGGTTTGCATAAATGGAGAGAAATCAGAGTGGGGCTCGGTTACAAGCGGGGTACCACAAGGCTCGGTACTGGGTCCTCTATTATTCATCGTATATCTAAATGATCTGGATTCGGATATCAGTAGTAACCTAAGTAAATTCGCAGACGACACTAAAATAGGTAGAACTATAAATGGAAAAGAAGACATTCATGCTTTACAGGAAGATCTAAATAGATTATCTGAATGGTCGGACAAATGGCAAATTGAATTTAATGTTGAAAAATGTAAAGTAGTTAAAATGGGTACTATAAAAGACAATACTAGTTATAAGCTAAATAACCATGAAATCATGAGTTCTCAGTGTGAAAGGGATTTGGGAGTTCTTGTGAGTAGTAGTCTTAAGCCAAGAGAGCAATGCACAGCAGTCAGAAATAAAGCAAACAGAATTTTAGGATTTATCTCAAGAAGCGTCAGCAATAGGACGGAAAAAGTTATTTTGCAGCTCTATCTTGCATTAGTTAGGCCCCATTTAGATTATGCTGTGCAATTCTGGTCACCCTATTATAGAATGGAAATTGAATCCTTGGAGAGAGTGCAACGAAGAATGACCAAGATGATACACAATATCAGAAATCTACCATATGAGGACAGATTAAAAAAACTTAATCTACATTCTCTAGAGAGGCGAAGAGTTAGGGGGGATATGATTGAAGTGTATAAATGGTTTAAAGGGATTAACAAGGGAGATATTAATAAAGTTTTAAAAATTCATGATCAAACCAGAACTCGTAATAATGGATTTAAGCTTGATAAATTTAGGTTCAGAAGGGAAATTGGTAAAAATTGGTTTGGTAATAGAGTAGCTGATGCATGGAACAAGCTTCCTAGTAAGATAGTAAATGCCAATACCTTAGACACCTTCAAATGTAGATTAGATAGACATATGACAGAGGTAGGGTGGGTATGAATAGGTTAGTGCTTATTAGAAAAATCATAAAAAGAAAAACAGAATAAATAAGTAGAGTAGAATAGAATAGGTTAGACATGCTGAAAATACAATTCAAAAATGGAGCTGCCTCGTGTGTGCCAGTAGGCATGTTGCAGTGTCCTCTATTCTTATGTTCTTATGTTCTTATATATATATATATATATATATATATATATATATATATATATATATATATATATATATATATATATATATATATATATATATATAAATACCCGTTAAGCCTTCAGACGCAACTTAAGTAATATAAAAACTGTAATTAGTCGGAATTGTTATATAAAGGTAACAGTAATAAGTAGGAATTGGTTGTTGCTGAGACAATATTCTGGTAAAATCTCTCACACTTTAACTAGCATCATTCCTTTTTGCTATATATATTTAGCCAGTTTGTTTATATTAGTCTTATTTGATTAAATTTCGGGACAGATTTGTACATATCCCCACCATTCTTAATTTAAAGACGTACTTTATTCCTTAAAGAATTTTTTTTTTATATATTACCAATAATGTTATTTTGCTATCAGACGTTAACAGTTGATAGGTAACAATGCTTCATATTAAACTGGCAGTTTCTAGACTGTGACAGACATCAAAACTGTCTCATTAACATCTTAAACATGACTGTGCTCCTATAAGGATATTCAGTAAAGGAAAAATTCTAGCTTAATGCTCGTTTCATTTTGTCTTTGCAAAATAAATCGACAAACAGATATGATGTTCATGATGATATTAATAAGTGTTCTATAAATAAATTTCCTTCATATTCATTACGAACTTACCTGAAAACAACATTGGATCAGCAGATTCAGTCTTGGTAACATGATCACTCTCTCCTGTTAGAGATGATTCGTCCACTTTCAAATCGCTCCCTTGTATTAGGACGCCGTCTGCGGGTAACATGTCGCCATATTTAATCTGAATGAAAAGAAAAGCGAAAGACTTCATGATTGCTAAATTTTATTGTGCGGGTTTTTTTTTCAGTGTGACACCGGGACAGGCAAAAAAACTGCAATCATCAATGAAGGCCTGGGCACGAGAAAACATTAAGACGAAGGAAAAGAAAAAGGTTATGGTCCTGGCTGATATGAGGTAATGACAACAACAACAAAAAGACTGACAAAATAGTCAAAGTTCTGAAGACCTAGAGATATGGAAGATTAAGCCCTGAAATGACGATAGATCAGCTTTTTGAAGGAAGATAGGTTATAATAATTTGGAAAGACAGAAGGAAGAAGAGAGTTGCAGAATCTGGAGGTGGATGGGAAGAAGTAGTCTCTTCACCGACCAATCCGCGAGCTACAAATATCCACATAGTACCTGTGAGACGAGGCCGTTTGGCGAGTGTTACGCGGCCTCGGCAGTAGGGGAGGGATGCAACTCGCCAAGTCATCAGAGCAGCTATGGAAGTACTAACGATAGAAAAGAGAA
>JAXCGZ010003777.1:130000-177500 GCA_037179515.1 Halocaridina rubra | reverse complement strand
TGATGTGTAGCCAAAGAAAACACGTTTCCTCTCGTGGAAGTTCTTATAATATCTAGCTGTGACACTACAATACAAGGAACACCTGTCGTTGAGACGTAAAACCCCATTATAGTCCTCTTTGGGGACTGAGTTGACGTCATGAACTCTAGAAAAATTTGGATTCAACTGGTGTATGCGTAATGGTTTAAGACAATATTTGATCCTCCTTCTTTCATATGGACTCTTGCCATTGATTGATCGTATTACACACTGAACAAGCAATATAACAAAATAAATTAGTATATTTAATGTTATGCATTGGATAGGATGGACTTTAATTTCTAATAACTTTGTTAATAACTTTCTTCACATTAACAAAGATGTAAATGCCTTACTTAGAAAAACTAGTCTTCATGTAATAAACGTAGTTCTTCTTCTTCTTATTATTATTATTATTATTATTATTATTATTATTATTATTATTATTGTTATTATTATTATTATTATTATTATTATTATTATTATTATTATTATTATTATTATTATTATTATTATTATTATTATTATTATTATTATCATTATTATTATTATTATTATTATTATATATTATTATTATTAGCATTATTAGTATTATCAGTATTATTATTATAATTATTATTATTATTATTATTATTATTATTATTATTATTATTATTATTATTATTATTATTATTATTATTATTATTATTATTATTATTATTATTATTATTATTATTATTATTATTATTATTATTATCCTTCTTCTTCTTCTTCTTCTTCTTCTTCTTCTTCTTCTTCTTCTTCTTCTTCTTCTTCTTCTTCTTCTTCTTCTTCTTCTTCTTCTTCTTCTTCTTCTTCGATAATTTTCTTTTGAACAAATAGTTACTACTCACACACTAATCAAACTTAATGATTTAATGAAATTTCCTCTAACACTAACCAATATACTGCATATATAAATAGATATCGCCTTCTTTGATTTCTAAGTTAAGAACTAATATGGTAATGATGCCGATAATAACGATCCTGTATCGAGTATTACTAGCACTACTTTATTATTAACATTAAAGTGTTAACATTTTTATGACGGTATGATTATTATTATTATAATTTTATACGTATCTGCTAACTCAAGGTAATCTTCATTTTCTAAGAATTCTATATTTCTTTTCACTTATTTGCTCAATTGCATGTCTACTTATAAGTGCACTCTTAGTTTTGTAAAAGAATAGTCATTGCAATATGGAAATAAATGTTTGTTTGCTTGTGCGTTTGTTTGTCTTCTTCCTCGTCGTTGTCGCCGTCTGGTATTTAGGTCTTCAAAAGTGAAATTTTCTGCACCGAAGCAAGGGCCCAAACAACTGCCTTCCCAATCGATGTTGGTGGCATTGCCCTTGAAGATGATTTTCCTATCATAATTTTAGTTAATTGTTCGATTTATAGAGACAGTCTGCTGTGTGTTATAGAATGCGGACCTCCTACCCAGTTCCTCAGCTCAATAATTTACTTTTAATTTTAGATATGTATGAATGCAGTAAATTTAGGGGTATAAGTTTGTTGAGTGTGGTAGGAAAAGTGTATGGTAGGATACTGGTTAATAGGATTAGGGATAAGACAGAATATGTGATCGCGGAAGTGCAGAGTGGTTTTAGGAGAGGTAGAGGTTGTATACATCAGATTTTTATAGTTAGGCAGTTATGTGAGAAATATTTAGCAAAGGGTAAGGATGTGTATTTTGCATTTTTGCATCTGGAGAAAGCATATGATAGAGTTGATAGAGAGGCTATGTGGAATGTTTTGAGATTATATGGAATAAATGGTAAATTGTTGCATGCAGTGAAGAGTTTGTATGAGGGTAGTAGAGCTTGTGTTAGGGTAGGGAATGAAGTGAGTGAGTGGTTTCCAGTGAGTGTGGGACTGAGACAGGGATGTGTGATGTCACCATGGCTGTTCAATTTGTATATTGATGGAGCTGTAAGAGAGGTGAATGAGCGAGTGCGTGGTCGAGGTTTGAGAATGGTAGATGGGGATGATAACGAGTGGGAGCGGAATCAGTTGCTGTTTGCAGATGATATTGTGGTGGTGGCAGATTCAGAGGAAAAGCTGTGTCAGTTAGTGTCAGAATTTGGAATGGTGTGTGAGAGAAGGAAACTGCGAGTGAATGTGGGAAAGAGTAAGGTTATGAGGTGTACAAGAAATGAGGATGGCGCTGGATTGAATGTTATGTTGAATGGAGAGACACTTGAGGAGGTTAATCAGTTTAAGTATTTAGGCTCGGTTATAGCTGCAAATGGGTGGAGTGGAAGCAGATGTGTGTCACAGAGTGAATGAAGGATGGAAAGTGTTGGGTGCATTGAAAGGAGTGATGAAGAATAGAGGGTTGGAAATGAATGTTAAGAAAGTTTTGTATGAGAAAGTGGTTGTGCCAACTGTGATGTATGGATCAGAGTTATGTGGTATGAAAGTAAGTGAGAGACGGAAACTAAATGTGTTTGAGATGAAATGCCTGAGGAGTATGATTGGTGTATCTCGATTGGATAGGGTTAGGAATGAAGTGGTGAGAGCAAGAACGGGTGTGAGGAGAGAAATTGCAGCCAGAGTAGATATGAATGTTCTGAGATGGTTTGGCCATGTGGAAAGGATGGATGATGAAAGGCTGCTGAAATAGGTGATGAATGCGAGAGTTGATGGGAGAAATGCTAGAGGGAGGCCTAGGTTTGGATGGATGGATGGAGTAAGGAGAGCCCTGAATGATAGGAGGATGGATGTGAGGGAAGCAAGCGAGCGTGCTAGGAATAGGAATGAGTGGCGAGCGATTTGTGACGCGGCACTGATGGGCATCTGCTGTTACCACGGGGCTGCATCTTACAGAGATAGCCCTGTGGTAGGGGCAGTAGGAGGAGCTGGCAGTTGTGAAGCGACACAGGTTGTGGAAGAGCCGGGAGGATGGGCTGTGGCACTCCAGCAGTGCCATCTGAACGGTCGCTAGCTCCCTCGTCATTGCCCATAGAGCAAAGTATTCCCCCTATTTGTTTTCCTTTCTTGATGTCGGCTACCCCCCAATTAAAGGGGGAAACAGCCAAGGTATATGTATGTATGTAATTTTAGAGATCGATTTATAAAAACACTCTGCTTTGTGTTGTAGAATTCAGACCTTCTACCCATTTCCTCAGCTTAATATTTGGGAATAGTTGAGGTTTGGTGAATACATTCTCCTTATTTCATTTTGATATATTACTGTAGTGGTATTGTGGCTTCAATTCCTTGTTTTTAAGCTCGAGTAAGCAACACAGGCAGAATATTCATTATATGGTCTTAAAATACCATATCAGTAATTTCTTCGTTATTACAAAGGACTATCTCCAAGATTAATATTGTTTATAAAGAGAAGAAAAAAATTTTATGAGCGTGACACCGGGTCAGGCAAAAAAAAAAAAACTTCCCTCATCAATAAAGCCAGGACACAAAAAAAACATTAAGACGGAGGAAAAGAAAAAAGTTACGGACATTGTAGAGATAAGGTAATGATACAAAAAGGAAATGGAAAGACTGTAACAATAGTCAAAGTACTGAGGACCCAGAGACATGGCAGGATTAGGTTCTGAGATGTCGATAGATCCAATTTTCAAAGGAAGATGGGTTATAAGAATTAGGAAAGACAGAAGGAGGAAGAGAGTTCCTGAGTCTGGAGGTAGATGGGAAGAAGCAGTCGCTGCACCAACCAGTCCGCGGGCTAAAAATTTTCACACAGTACCTGTGAAACGAGGCCTCTTGGTGAGTGTTACGCAGCCTCAGCAGTGGGGAGGGATGCAACTCGCCAACTCATCAGAGCAGCGATGGTAGTAGTAGTGATTATTTGATTACATTTAAGATGCGAAATTGCGTTACATTTGTTTTGTGTAGCAGGCCTTTGGTGTTGAGGAAGAGAAATAAATGTGTTTACTGACCACTGGTGGGTTGTGGAGTTGGGTAAAACGGAAAATAATGGTCGCAGTGGCGTCCCTTTGCCTGTATGGCATCAGCAAGATACCTCAGTTTCCTCTTTTATACAGCCTCTATAGTGCAGTGGACTAAGTTATGTAGCTTTATGCTTGTTCGCAGGTTCGATTCCTGACCAGGGAGGGAGATTATCTGAAAACATCTAAAATACGTAATTGCATTACATTTGTTTCATTATTATTAGTATTAGTATCTTTATAATTATTAATTATTATAATTATTTTTATTATTAGTATTTTTATAATTATTAATTATTATAATTATTTTTATTATTACTATTATTATTATCATTATTATTATTATTATTATTATTATTATTATTATTATTATTATTATTATTATTATTATTATTATTATTATTATTATTATTATTATTATTATTATTATAATTGATGACCACAGTAGCGTATTGGTACATTGCAAAAGCCAGATGACCTAGAAGGATGATGATAATGATAATGAAGATGATGATGATGATGATGATGAGAAAGTGGTTGTACCGACTGTAATGTATGGTTCAGAGTTATGGAGTATGAAAGAAGCTGAGAGACAGAAACTGAATGTGTTTGAGATGAAATGTATGCGGAGTATGAATGGTGTATCGCGGTTGGATAGGGTTAGGAATGAAGAAGTGAGGGGGAGAATGGGTGTGAGGAGAGATTTGGCAGCTAGAGTAGATATAAATGTTTTGAGATGGTCTAGTCATGTAGAGAGGATGGATAATGAACGACTACTGAAAAAAGTAATGAAATCGGAAGTTGATGGGAGAAATACCAGAGGGAGGCCAAGGTTGGGGTGGATGGCTGGAGTAAGGAGGGCCTTGAATGATAGGAGAATGGATGTGAGGGTTGCAATTGAGCGTGCTACGAATAGAAATGAGTGGCGAATGATTGTGACGCAGTTCTGATTGGCATCTGCTGTTAATATGGAATGCCTTGTAGAGGCAGCCTGTGGTAGGGGCAGTAGGGGATTTAGTAGTATGAAGCAACGTAAGAAGAGGGGGAGGATGGGATGTGGCACTTCAGCAGTACCATCCAAACCCTTGGCCAAATCCTATATATTGCTAGAAGAATGAAGTGTAGCCACACATTGTGTTATGTTGCTTGTTCATTGTTGTCGGCTACCACCCAAAATGGGGGAAAATGCCAAGGTATATATATATATATATATATATATATATATATATATATATATATATATATATATATATATATATATATATATATATATATATATATATATATATATATATATATATATATATATATATATATATATATTATTTTTATTATTATTATTATTATCATTATTATTATTGTTATTGTTTTTGTTCATATTATTATTATGAAAATAACCACTGCTCTTATTAACATTAATTTTCTTTCCTATCGCTTTGTGCCCTAATTTTCGAAATAATAACGTCGTTTGCCTATTTAATGAACTGTATGTCACGTCTATGATTATGTCTGTGTACGCTGTCATTACTACAACATACGAATATGAAGAATTATTGGAATTACTAAATTTATATTTGACCTGCCGTGACCCTCACTTTATTAAGCCTCATTACCACTTCCTTTATTTGCATAGGCCGACTGGACAGAGATTATGAACATGCTACTCTGTATGTGTATGTTTGTGCAAGATACAAAACGAAAGGTTTATTTACCAATAAACATATATATATATATATATATATATATATATATATATATATATATATATATATATATATATATATATATATATATATATATATATATATATTATGTATGTATGTATGTATGTGTGTGTGTGTGTGTGTGTGTGTGTGTGTGTGTGTGTGTGTGTGTGTGTGTGTGTGTGTGTGTGTGTGACGTAGGGGATTTACCTCCTAGGTTATAATTATAATTATGGTAGCGTGGTTGGTGAAAGACATCTTCTTTCTATTCGTTTATTCTTATTTTAACATCTATGTACTCAGAGCTCCTATTACTACAGTTCCTGTCACGACTAATTCCTGAGTCCCACCCCCAAAGGGGGGAGGCTAACTCAGCTGTACTGTGTTAACTCTGCTGCTGGCAATGCCCGGTCTCTAACTCAACTCACTGTGCCTGCCCTGGGTGGTTCTTGAAATACCCCAAGGGCAAGGCGTGGCTTGACATCCAGTCCTGCAAATCAACTCCAGGTTCGACGTGGAGTCCCGCCTATTTTGGGGAGGGGCTATTCCAACGAGCCTATTGCAAAGGAGTGGGTGGTAATCGCCTATTGCCATTGGGTATCTCCCCCGGGCATGTACTTCACATTTAGGACAAGTGTTTCTGTGTGGTATGGGGAATAAAGGACTGGTTTATATCTCACACCCTCTTGAGATATTTGAAAGCCAGATGCCGAGTCCCATGGGACCAGCTATCTATCTTCGTGACCCTTTTTAACCACAGGCCTCATCCTATTACACACTGGAGAGAGTGTTCAATGTTTCCTTTGACACCTAGCCAAAAGTCCTACGACATCCCTCCCCACTACACTGAAATATCTCTTATTTCAGTTTCATCATCCTAAACTAACATTTGTTTACAATAAAAACGGGGCCGAGTTATTTAAGCTATTATCGAAGAAATCCTATTTCTATGAACTCTAAACAAATTACACAAACATAACATATATATAGTACTTCTACAGACAACTAGAGCATGCAGAGTCTATTTCCTTGTGGGAAATCTTTAACACAAACATATTCTTATATTTAACAAAAGTAACCTTAATCACTATGATTTCAGTGTGTAACTAATAACAAAAATAAATTAAGATCAAAAGTCAGTTTAGATCATAACATTACTTTATCTACTTCTCTTTTTTCTTCAAAAGACAAAATTTGGTTAGTTACAGTAAAAATATAAATCATGTAAAACATTAGCAAACAAATTAAGTAGAGTATTAGCATGTATAAACATGTAAAATGCAATAGACCATAACATCAATAGTAATTTCTATAAGAAACCTTATCTTATAATTTCTACTCTTATTGTTACTATGGGCATTAATTTATTTTAAAATTTGGCCTTAAAACTACTCCTGAAACAAAACATGTTTTACTGTGTGTAAAGTCAAAACATTTACTATTTCGATATGCAATTACTATTCAGAGACCAATTAATATAAAAACTTAATGAACCTAAAGATTAAATCATAATTCAAACAAGAATAATACTAAAGCAAAACTGTGATAATATCTAAGCAAAACTGATATTATTCAAGCAGAAAAGCAACTTATTACTCTTAGTGCAAATCATACAATTTATCAATGGCACTTATTCAAAACTATATCTAAGGGAGACTCTGAGTTTTCGCTTAAAATTATCTTAAAGCTAGTAAAACAAAAAAAATAAAAATAAAAAAAATATTTTGTCTTTTAGCACAGTGGACAAAGACGGTGGGGACATTTTCTTTCCCATTTTTTCAGTTCTAATACAGGGGTAATTTTAATTAACTAATAAGGGATTTTTAAATACCCTTCTTTCTCTCTTCACTATAGTTTGGACATGTATAGGGACTATTTTTCTTTCTGTTTGAATCCCATCAACGCGTTTACGTGGCTTCTAAAGGTATTATTAAAATACTTTAAAATATTTCTGTGTTTCTTTTCCTCTCTTTTCACTACAGTTATGACATGTATGGGGATTTCCTTGTTTCTGGGATTCATCAGTTCGTTTACATGGTTTTTTTTTAAAGTAGTTTAAAACTTTTATTTCTTTCCTTCCCTTGCTCATGAATTCTTGCTAGGCGCGATTCCACGGTTTCTCTCGGGGATTTCATTTTTTCACTCCCCCGCCGTCCTTGCTGCAGGCCCAGGTTTGTTACCATAATTCTTACACTTAAGAAATTAATATACTGTAATAGTGATTTCACGTGCGTTAAATTTGTCAATTAAAAATCGATACATTCGCGTTCTTAAAATTCAATCTAAGCATTAATACAAATAAATGGAACACACTTCCAACGCAAATTCTTTATATTACTCAAATTATAACAAAAATGGAGTTTATTACTGCTTATAGCTATTAGTACAAATTATCCGTGTTAGTAATGGGTACAGAAATTCTACTTTTATCAACTTATTAAGCGCCACACCCCTTATAGGTGGGTTGGCTGAGTCAAAGCATAACTACAAGATAAAATGGCGGCGTCCACCGACCTCAATTTCTTTTAATAATTGTCCCATTACTCACTGGATACAGATCACAAGTACTTAGCTATTTTAAGGAGGTGGTCCTGAAAAACTTCATGGCAGAAGGCAAGGAAGGAGGGGGTTTTCCTTTCTGGGCGCTGGAGGTTCCCGTCCAATTCTCTATCTCTCGAGTAAAATCGACGAATCGCCATCTTCTTGGTCGGATCTGGCAACTTATACTTCTTGTAATGGGCATTTTCACTCAATGCCCCGGTCACACTTTGGCTCAGTGCGACGGTGACTTCCATGAATACTTTCGTTGATACTTTTACTGCTGGGGAGGGGCCTTGCCAATACGGAGGCGGGGGAGAGTGGCTGGATCTCATAATATGATACTGTAAGTGAAGGGGGAGCTCTGACTTTCTCGGTGTCACTCTCTCACTGCTGGTAAGCGTCTTGAAGTTTCTTCACTTGTACTTTTCTTCCATAGATGCTATATATTTTTTTCTTCTATTTTTTTTCTTCTTTCTCTTCGGTAAAGTGTCGGCGTGGATTGATCCCACCGCTGCCACCACTGACGTAGGGGATTTACCTCCTACGTTATAATTATAATTATGGTAGCGTGGTTGGTGAAAGACATCTTCTTTCTATTCGTTTATTCTTATTTTAACATCTATGTACTCAGAGCTCCTATTACTACAGTTCCTGTCACGACTAATTCCTGAGTCCCACCCCCAAAGGGGGGAGGCTAACTCAGCTGTACTGTGTTAACTCTGCTGCTGGCAATGCCCGGTCTCTAACTCAACTCACTGTGCCTGCCCTGGGTGGTTCTTGAAATACCCCAAGGGCAAGGCGTGGCTTGACATCCAGTCCTGCAAATCAACTCCAGGTTCGACGTGGAGTCCCGCCTATTTTGGGGAGGGGCTATTCCAACGAGCCTATTGCAAAGGAGTGGGTGGTAATCGCCTATTGCCATTAGGTATCTCCCCCGGGCATGTACTTCACATTTAGGACAAGTGTTTCTGTGTGGTATGGGGAATAAAGGACTGGTTTATATCTCACACCCTCTTGAGATATTTGAACGCCAGATGCCGAGTCCCATGGGACCAGCTATCTATCTTCGTGACCCTTTTTAACCACAGGCCTCATCCTATTACACACTGGAGAGAGTGTTCAATGTTTCCTTTGACACCTAGCCAAAAGTCCTACGACATGTGTGTGTGTATATATATATATATATATATATATATATATATATATATATATATATATATATATATATATATATATATATATATATATATATATATATATATATATATATATATATATATATATATATATATATATATATATATATATATATATATATATATATATATATATATATATATATATATATATATATATATAGTATATATATATATATATATATATGTATATATATATATATATATATATATATATATATATATATATATATATATATATATATATATATATATATATATATATATATATATATATATATATATATATATATATATATGTATATATATATATATATATATATATATATATATATATATATATATATATATATATATATATATATATATATATATATTTATATATATATATATATATATATATATATATATATATATATATATATATATATATATATATATATATGGTGTAGTTGGTAGCGCCTTGACTTAGTAATTATAAGTCCTAGGTTCAAGTTCCGGTCGGGCTAAGAAATGATTTATATATATATATATATATATATATATATATATATATATATATATATATATATATATATATATATATATATATATATATACATATATATATATATATATATATATATATATATATATATATATATATATATATATATATATATATGTATGGTAAGAAAGCCCATCAGTGAAACAGCACATAGAAAAAAATACGCTATACTTCGGATCCTAACTGAACCCCTTCTCAAGCACAAGTGAGTACATATATATATATATATATATATATATATATATATATATATATATATATATATATATATATATATATATATGTATGATATATATATATATATATATATGTATGTACATATATATATATATATATATATATATATATATATATATATATATATATATATATATATATATATATATATATATTACATCTGTGTGCCTAGATATTTAATGCTGGGAATAGAATGTAAATATTAACTAAGCGAGAGTAGGATTCGACATTGTTAAAGAGCCTTTAAAAATGTTTATTCCATCAACATATATGTGTTGGAACGAGGTATGTATTTATACTTCTTAGTACTATTAGTTCTAGCTTTAGTAGACCGGAAAAAAAATGCTCCTGATTTCTTCGAATTTTTTTGGAAGCATTACCCATTATATCTCAACACTGACATAGTGCCATTATTAAGAGCATTCCTGTTATCAGCTACTCTCGTACCGACAGAAGTAAAAATAAGAATCTAAAATCCTTAGATGTTCTTTTGTCTGTCTGAGCTTAGATTGTGTACTCTCACACGAGACTCCCTATCTCAAATAAATTTTCCTTGTCTACTCAATAAAACCCATGAATCATCATAAAGCAGTAATAATAAAACTCGTACGCCATCGTACCCCCTTTCCATGACCTTGCCGACAATACTTCTTAGTGGCATTGGTCTGTAAGTTAGAGCATTATCTCCCTTATCTGGTTTATTGGTACTTTGCTTCTCCATTTCCATTCACACAGATACTTCCCTTACTCCACCGAGGACGTAAAAACAGTGGTTTTGCGACTTGTATTGATTGTAAGCATTCTATCCTTACAAATTGGGAGATTTCATCTGCACTCTTGCTTTGCAAGGATTCAAATCTTTTTGCACTTATATCATGAGAGTGGAAGTTCATTTCCTTTATTTCTATACACACCTGTTTTGTGTGAACATTGTGCTCAGTAGGGTTTTGTCAAGAAGACAAACTTTTTGAAACTCCTTATTTAATTCTTGATCACTTTAGTGAAGTTCCCTCCAAATTTTGCAGCCTAATTACTTTATTTCTCTTTCAAATTGATCGTGAAAAAGCTCTGAATTAGTTTAGAGGCTGACTCTGCCTTCAGTCTCTATATCATGCTGGTATTCACATGACTTTTTTTTCGAGACGTAAGTATTCATTTCGTAATCTAGTGCCCTGTTACTATTTTTGCATGACAGCCTTTTCTTCAATATGTCTATAGACTCCATTCTTTTTCCATGTCATATATATAGTCTGTATTAAACCAACTTTGTGTTTCTTGTTAAATATTTACTCTTGTCATTTTTATACAGTCCTCTCTTCTTATGATATTTTAGCTCTTTGCAAATACCTCGCATATCGCAACTGATTTACCTTTCAAAAGTCCTTCGTAATTCGTGTGAGCAAGTATTTTTCTAGATCCTAGTAATTCGTCTTGGAAAACTTTAATCGTTGTTGGTTATCTCCCACCTTTTCCCGCAAGGTCTTTTCACCTATATTATAAACACATTTTGTGGTCACTAGCTCCAAGTAGAGGGTCTTGTTCAGCATTAACAGTCTTAATTTTGCTTTATGTGCATGGTAACTTTAGCTTTAAGACAGCAATCAGTTTTTCGAAATCTAGTTAGTTCTGATGCGTGTCTAAGACGATAATTCGCTCGCGTACAGTCCAGAAAATATACATTTGAGGAATTTTCTTCAATCTTTGTGTCTCATGGCTTCCAGCTATATCTCTTCTCTTCTAGAGGCTTGGTGACTTGTTGATAACTATTATAGTTTTTGCATCGATAACAGCATATTAGTCCTCTCCATCACTTTTTAGATAAAGGGTGGAGGCCATAGATAAGTGCAACTACTATGTTGCATTGGTACTGATGTGGCCAACAAGTTAGTATGTGAGGAAAGATCTCAATCAGTTCTCTTTTCCACAAAATTAATATTTAGCCCTGGCGTTACCTACATTATTTTTTTTATGAGTGTAACAGTGGGATAAGCAAAAAATTGCCCTCATCAATAAAGTCCCGGGAACGAGAAAACATTAAGATGAAGGAAAAGGTAAAGCTTATGAACAAGGCGAAGATGAGGTAATGATACACAAAGGAAAACGACAGACTGGCAGAAAATATAGTCGAAGTACTGAGGACCTAGAGATATGGAGGATTAGGCCCTGAGATGACGATAGATCCTCTCTTTGAAGGAAGATAGGTCATAAGAATCTGGAAAGACAGAAGGAGGAAGAGAGTTTCAGAATCTGGAGGTAGAGGGGAAGAAGGAGTTGCTGTATTGACCAATCCACGAGCTACAAATTTACACACAAAACCTGTGAGATGAGGCCGCTTGGCGCGTGTTACCTGGCCTCCGCAGTGTGGTAGGGATGTAACTCGCCAACTCATCAGAGCCGCCATGGAAGTAGTAGCGAGAGAACCCAGATTAAAAGTAATAGAAGGATCAATAATGAGTCTGACTGCCTTAGATTCAACCTTATCAAGGAGATATGTATAAGATGAAGCACCACAGATGAGTGAACAGCATTATAAGCAGGGACGGATAAAACCTTTGTAGATTTTAAGTAACTGTAAAGAGGAAAAGAAATGACGAAAAAGAAACCAAACTCCCAATATTTTGGACGCAGATTTAGAAACTTGGATTATGTGACTCCTCCAAGACAAATTAGAGGCTATATGGATTTCTAATATAT
Source organism: Halocaridina rubra (assembly GCA_037179515.1). Classification (NCBI taxonomy): domain Eukaryota; kingdom Metazoa; phylum Arthropoda; class Malacostraca; order Decapoda; family Atyidae; genus Halocaridina; species Halocaridina rubra. The sequence continues at coordinate 164,629 of JAXCGZ010003777.1, read as the reverse complement.
TAATAGAATTAAGAGGGTAATTTTCGTTAGTTTCAAAGATAATAGGGCTGTCAAGAGGAGAAGAAGATAAAGAGATAGCCAGAAACTGTCTTGGAGGCATTAAAGAGAATCAAATTTTGGGTGCCCCACTCAGATACCCCTCTGCAAATCGGAGTTGAGAGTAGAAGAAAGAGTGATACGAGACTGATTACGAGTAGATGATGAAGGTTGTGAAGAAATGGCAGAGGAACAGTGAATGGTAGAATCGTCAGCAAAGACGTGAAGAAGAGAAGAAGATGGGGATTGTAGAAGATTATTGATGAAGAGAAGGAACATGGTAGGTGAAAGAACAGGTTCTTCTCTTCTATCCATTTAATTGCAACAAAAATAAGTAATTATTCTTAACAATTACAATTGCTGCCATCCCTCTTCCAACAGTATTGTGGTCATCTTGCTCATGGTCTGGTATACGGAAGTGGCAAGTACACGGTAACCTAAGTTAGGTAAGTAAAGATTAGGATAGGATGTATCTCTGAGATTTAAACAGTGCTTCCCTTTTTCACCAGAAACAAGGAAGTTCATTTCCTACGGAGGCAACTATTAAAATCGATAATTCCACCTTGAAAAGCATTAGAAATGCTACATTTAAGTGCCAAATCCAGTAGGGGCATAAACTTCAATCAAATTATGGGCGTAAAATTCACAATTACCATGTTTTCTCATATGGCATGTTCTTGTCAGCAGAAACAATGTTCCAAGGCGCTTACAACCAAAAATAGGCTTCATGTTTTCATTAATAATCATGTATTTTTATTATCATTGATACATATGTAGCAGGGATTTGAATTAAATGCGAAAAGAGCCACGGGTGAGGTTAGGAGAAGAAAGGAAATTGAAGACAGATATCCTTTATAAATTATTGAATCCTTAGCTTCAGCAATTAGCTGGGAGGTTTCTCTCTTCCCTTTGCATTATGTGGCGCAGTTGTTAGCCCTTTGGCACGCTAATTATGTGTCCTATGTTTGATTCCCGGCCAGGTAGAAAAATATGCTTCATATTTTCACATATAATAATGTATTTATTTGATAACTGTCGATACCAGTATAGCAGGGATTTGACATATATTCGAAAACAAACTATGAGGGAGCTTGAAAAGAGAAATTTAATGAATTTTTAATATTCAGTAGAATGTTTTGATTACATAGCTTTTGCAAGTTTCTGAGAAAATTCTCTTCTTTCTATACTTTCGGTGTGTCGTAGGTTCGCTTCCCAGCCAAGGGCAAAAATATGATTCAAATGAGAAAACGAGTAATGAATTAATTTGGGAATAGAAAATAGAAAATTAAATTAACTTAGACATTCAGTAGAATGTATTCATTCCTTTGCTTCAGCAGTTAGCTTAGAGGAGAAACCTCTTATTTTTACCTTTAGTGGTGCAGCTTGTACTGACTTGACACACTGATTATGTTTCCTATATCTGAATCCAGAAGAGAGGCAAAAATAATTAGTTCATTTGATAATTTTGATATCTGTATGGCAAAGATTTAAATTGAATATGAAAGCAAACCACGCATTAGGCTGGGAAAAGAGAGTAACATGAATCTAGACATTCGGAGGAATGTATTCAATCCTTAGTTTCAGCAGTTAACTGAAGGTTTCCCTCTTCTCATTACCTTCGGTGGTATTGTTGATAACGTCTTGGCACACTAATTATATATCCTAGGTTCGAATCCCGGTTGTGGCAAAAATGGGCTTCATGTGTTTATTTGACCATTGTCGATGCCAGTATGACAGGGACTTGAATTAAATTTGAAAGAGGGCCGCGTTTGAGGTTGAGAAGATAGAGTTAAATGAATACAAATATTTTCTAGCTTCTGCAGTTAATTGAGAGATTTTTATCTCTACCTTTGGTGGTAGTGTTGGTAGAATTTGGCATATTGATTATGTTTCTTAGATTCGAATCCCACCCAGGGAAAAATACATATTTCATGTTTTCACTCTCATTCATTTGAACATCGTCGATGCCTTTATAGCCATAATTTGAATTGGATGAAGAAAATTGAATCATAATTGAGTCGAGAAGAGAAAGTAAAGCGACTATATATATTGCGTAGAATGTACTCGAATTGGTTTCCTAGCTTCAGCAGTTAGCTGAGAAGTGGGAGAGTTTCTCTTTTCTCGGTACCTGCGGTGGTAGAGTTGATAGTGCCTTGGCACACCTATTCATGTTTTCACGTAAAATAACATGTTCATTTGATCATTGTCGATGCCTATGTAACAGGGTATTGAATAAATATAGATGTTATTACAAAATATTGGTTTCTTAGCGTCGGCAGTTAAAAAAGTAAAGTATAAATATAGGAATTCACTTGACTACTTTCTTCAGTTATATACCTTCGGTGGTGTAATTGGTAACGCTTTGGCACAATGCTTATGTTCTAGGTACGAATCCAGGCCAGGGGTAAAATATCTTTCATATATATATATATATATATTATATATATATATATATATATATATATATATATATATATATATATATATTATATATATATATATATATATATATATAGATATATATATATATATATAGCCCCAACGTATTTCCTGCGTGTCGTAAGAGGCGACTAAAAGTGGACAAGACGAGGGGACTAGGAATTCCCCTCTTGTATATACTTCCTGCAAGACGCCAAAGAAGAGGGGGAGTAGAGGGGTGAATAACTTCTCCCCAAACTCTAATTTTGGGGTGTCTAAATGTGAGTGGTTGTAGTATGATAGAAAGCAAAAGACGTGACATTGGATATATGTTTGATAGAAGGAGGATGGATGCATTGGCATTGTGTGAGACGAAGATGAAAGGAAAAGGAGAAATGGCTTTTGGTGATGTCACAGGTAGGGTGTCTGTGGTAGAAAGGAGGAGAGAGAGAGAAGGTGTGGCATTATTGCTGAGTGAATGGATGGTAAATAAGGTAGTGGAATGGAAAGAAGTGTCATCTAGGCTGATGTGGGTGAGGGCTACGATAGGTAGGGAATGTTGGGCTTTTATTAGTGCGTATGGGCCAGGATGTGAGAGAAGAGAGGAAGAGCGGGATGAATTCTGGAATGAGTTAACTAGGTATGTGGATGGTCTGAGTAGAAGGTACTATGTAGTTGTGTTGTAGGAAAGTATGGGTACCAGGTGGGAATGAGAGTGGCGAGAGACTGTTTGATATGTGTGTGGAGCAAGAGCTGGTGGTGACGGGAAGTTAATAAATAAGTATACATGGATGAAAGTGGCAAATGGAAGAGTGAAAGAAAGAGCATTGATGGATTATGTGTTGGTAGCAAAGAGCATGACTGGTAGAGTGACAGATATGCATGCATTAAGGGGTGTGACTGCTGGGATGTCTGATCATTTTTTGGTTGAAGCAAAAGTGGTAGTAGCAAAAGAGTGGGGAAAGAGAGTGGGGGGATGTAGAAGGAAAATGGTGAAGGTGGAAGAGTTGAAAAAGCCAGAGAAGAGACAGGAATATCAGGACAGGTTGAAAGTGGCAATGACAGGGTGAAAGAAAGAGAAGGGGAGGAATGGGGGTTGATGAAAGAATGTTTTGTGGGAAATACAAGTGATGTGTGTGGAAAGAGGTTTGTTAGAGGTGGCATGAGGAGGGGCAGCGAGTGGTGGAATGAAGGGGTGAAAATGAAGGTGGAAGAGAAAAAAAGGGCTTTTGGGGAATGGCTGCAGTGTAAAAGTAGGGAGAAGTATGAAAGATATAGAGAGAAAAATGTGAAAACCAAGCAGAAGGTAGAGGAAGAGAAGAGGTTGGCAAATGTTAGGTGGGGACAGGATTTTAGTAGGTCATATGAGGAGAATAAAAAGAAGCTTTGGAAAGAAGTGAAGAGAGTAAGGAAGGGTGGATCGAGGATGGAAGAGACAGTGAAAGATGTGAATGGGCAAATGTTAAGAGGGAATGATGCAAGGAAAAGATGGGTATAATATTTTGAGTGCTTGCTGAATGTTGAGGAAGATAGAGAGGCAGCTATGGTGACAGTGGGGGGTGTTCAAGTGCCAGTAATGGGAGATGAAAATGAGAGAGAGATTGCAAGAGAAGAGGTGAAAAGGGCATTGCATGAAGCGAAAGCAAGTAAGGCACCTGGAATGGATGGTGTGAGAGCGGAGATGTTGAGAGAAGGGGTGTGACTGCATTGGAATGGTTAGTAAAGTGTTTAATATATGCTTTATGTTGTCAATGGTGCCAGTGGAATGGGTGATTGCTTGTATAGTGCCCCTATACAAAGGTAAGGGAGATGTGTATAAATGCAGTAATTTTAGGGGTATAAGTTTGTTGAGTGTGGTAGGAAAAGTGTATGGTAGGATACTGGTTAATAGGATTAGGGATAAGACAGAAAATGTGATCGCGGAAGTGCAGAGTGGTTTTAGGAGAGGTAGAGGTTGTATAGATCAGATTTTTATAGTTAGACAGTTATGTGAGAAATATTTAGCAAAGGGTAAGGATGTGTATTTTGCATTTTTGCATCTGGAGAAAGCGGATAATAGAGTTGATAAAGAGGCAATGTAGAATGTTTTGAGATTATAAGGAATTAATGGTAAATTGTTGCATGCAGTGAAGAGTTTGTATGAGGGCAGTAGAGCTTGTGTTAGGGTAGGGAATGAATTGAGCGAGTGGTTTCCAGTAAGTGTGGGACTGAGACAGGGATGTGTGATGTCACCAGGGCTGTTCAATTTGTATATTGATGGAGTCGTAAGAGAGGTGAATGAGCGAGTGCGAGGTCGAGGTTTGAGAATGGTAGATGGGGATGATAACGAGTGGGAGCTGAATCAGTTGCTGTTTGCAGATGATACTGTGGTGATGGCAGATTTAGAGGAGAAGCTGTGTCAGTTAGTGTCAGAATTTGGAAAGGTGTGTGAGAGGAGGAAGTTGCGAGTGAATGTGGGAAAGAGTAAGGTTATGAGGTGTACAAGAAATGAGGATGGTGCTGGATTGAATATTATGATGAATGGAGAGACACTTGAAGAAGTTGATCAGTTTAAGTATTTAGGCTTGGTTATAGCTACAAATGGTGGAGTGGAAGCAGATGTGTGTCACAGAGTGAATGAAGGATGTAAAGTGTTGGGTGCGTTGAAAGGAGCGATGAAGAATAGAGGGTTGGAAATGAATGCTGAGAAAGTTTTGTATGAGAAAGTGGTTTTGCCAACTGTGATGTATGGATCAGAGTTATGTGGTATGAACGTAAGTGGGAGACAGAAACTAAATGTGTTTGAGATGAAATGCCTGAGGAGTATGATTGGTGTATCTCGGTTGGATAGGGTTAGGAATGAAGTGGTGAGAACAAGAACAGGTGTGAGGAGAGATATTGCAGCAAGAGTAGATATGAATGTTCTGAGATGGTTTGGCCATGTTGAAAGGATGGATGATGAAAGACTGCTGAAAATGGTGATGAATGCGAGAGTTGATGGGCGAAATGCTAGAGGGAGGCTTAAGTTTGGATGGATGGATGGAGTAAGGAGAGCCCTGAATGAATGGAGGATGGATGTGATGGAAGTAAGTGAGCGTGCTCGGAATAGAAATGAGTGGCGAGCGATTGTGATGCAGCTCTGATGGGCATCTGCTGTTACCAAGGGGCTGCATTTTACAGAGGTAGCCTTGTGGTAGGGGCAGTACAGGAGTTGGCAGTTGTGAAGCGACACAGGCTGTGGAAGAGCCGGGAGGATGGGCTGTGGCACTCCAGCAGTGCCATCTGAATGGTCGCTAGCTCACTCGTCATTGCCCATAGAGCAAAGTAATCCCCTTATTGTTTTTTTTTATGTCGGCTACCCCCCCCCCCAATTAAAAGGGGAAACAGCCGAGTTAGATAGATAGAATAATATATATATATATATATATATATATATATATATATATATATATATATATATATATATATATATATATATATATATATATATAAGCACATCACATATGTGAAAACATGAATCATTTATTTTACCCCGACCGGGACTCGAACCTAGGACTTATGATTACTAAGTCAAGGCGCTACCACTACACCATAGAATGTTAAAAGGAATCCAAACTTATAGCTTATATCTGCTATACTTAGGAATGAACGCATTCTAACTGAATGCCACTATGTTCATATTACAGATTCCCCAACCTCACTCGTGGCTTCATTTTAGCATTTAATTCAAATCCCAATCTCATTCGGGCCATGAAATTATCAAATAAGCACATTACATATGTGAAAACATGAATCATTTTTTACCCCGACCGGGACTCGAACCTAGGACTTATGATTACTAAGTCAAGGCGCTACCACTACACCACAGAAGGTTAAAAGGAATCCAACCTTATAGCTTATATCTGCTATACTTAGGAATGAACGCATTCTAACTGAATGCCACTATGTTCATATTACAGATTCCCCAACCTCACTCGTGGCTTCATTTTAGCATTTAATTCAAATCCCAATCTCATTCGGGCCATGAAATTATAAAATAAGCACATTACATATGTGAAAACATGAATCATTTTTTACCCAGACCGGGACTCGAACCTAGGACTTATGATTACTAAGTCAAGGCGCTACCACTACACCACAGAAAGTTAAAAGGAATCCAACCTTATAGCTTATATCTGCTATACTTAGGAATGAACGCATTCTAACTGAATGCCACTATGTTCATATTACAGATTCCCCAACCTCACTCGTGGCTTCATTTTAGCATTTAATTCAAATCCCAATCTCATTCGGGCCATGAAATTATCAAATAAGCACATTACATATGTGAAAATATGAATAATTTTTTACCCCGACCGGGACTCAAACCTAACACTTATGATTACTAAGTCAAGGCGCTACCACTACACCACAGAAGGTTAAAAGGAATCCAACCTTATAGCTTATATCTGCTATACTTAGGAATGAACGCATTCTAACTGAATGCCACTGTGTTCATATTACAGATTCCCCAACCTCACTCGTGGCTTCATTTTAGCATTTAATTCAAATCCCAATCTCATTCGGGTCATGAAATTATCAAATAAGCACATTACATATGTGAAAATATGAATAATATTTTCCCCCGACCGGGACTCGAACTTAGGACTTATGATTCCTAGGTCAAGGTGCTACCACTACACCACAGAACGGTAAAAGGAATCCAACCTTATAGCTTATATCTGCTATACTTAGGAATGAACGCATTCTAACTGAATGCCACTATGTTCATATTATAGATTCCCCAACCTCACTCGTGGCTTCATTTTAGCATTTAATTCAAATCCCAATCTCATTCGGGCCATGAAATTATCAAATAAGCACATTACATATGTGAAAACATGAATCATTTTTTACCCCGACCGGGACTCGAACCTAGGACTTATAATTACTAAGTCAAGGCACTATCACTACACCACAGAAGGTTAAAAGGAATCCAACCTTATAGCTTATATCTGCTATACTTAGGAATGAACGCATTCTAACTGAATGCCACTATGTTCATATTACAGATTCCCCAACCTCACTCGTGGCTTCATTTTAGCATTTAATTCAAATCCCAATCTCATTCGGGCCATGAAATTATCAAATAAGCACATTACATATGTGAAAACATGAATCAATTTTTACCCCGACCAGGACTCGAACCTAGGACTTATGATTGCTAAGGCAAGGCACTACCACTACACCACAGAAGGTTAAAAGGAATACATAGTGGCATTCAGTTAGAATGCGTTCATTCCTAAGTATAGCAGATATAAGCTATAAGGTTGGATTCCTTTTAACCTTCTGTGGTGTAATGGTAGCGCCTTGACTTATTAATCATAAGTCCTAGGTTCGAGTCCTGGTCGGGGTAAAAAATGATTCATGTTTTCACATATGTAATGTGCTTATTTGATAATTTCATGGCCCGAATGAGATTGGGATTTGAATTAAATGCTAAAATGAAGCCACGAGTGAGGTTGGGGAATCTGTAATATGAACATAGTGGCATTCAGTTAGAATGCGTTCATTCCTAAGTATAGTAGATATAAGCTATAAGGTTGGATTCCTTTTAACCTTCTGTGGTGTAGTGGTAGCGCCTTGACTTAGTAATCATAAGTCCTAGGTTCGAGTCCCGGTCGGGGTAAAATATGATTCATGTTTTCACATATGTAATGTGCTTATTTGATAATTTCATGGCCCGAATGAGATTGGGATTTGAATTAAATGCTAAAATGAAGCCACGAGTGAGGTTGGGGAATCTGTAATATGAACATAGTGGCATTCAGTTAGAATGCGTTCATTCCTAAGTATAGCAGATATAAGCTATAAGGTTGGATTCCTTTTAACCTTCTGTGGTGTAGTGGTAGTGTCTTGACTTAGTAATCATAAGTCCTAGGTTCTACTCCCGGTCGGGGTAAAAAATGATTCATATATATGTATATATATATATATATATATATATATATATATATATATATATATATATATATATATATATATATATGATTACTAAGTCAAGGCGCTACCATTACACCACAGAAGGTTAAAAGGAATCCAGCCTTTTAACCTTCCGTGGTGTAGTGGTAGCGCCTTGACTTAGTAATCATAAGTCCTAGGTTCGAGTGCCGGTCGGGGTAAAAAATTATTCATATATATATATATATATATATATATATATATATATATATATATATATATATATATATATATATATATATATATATATATATATATATATATCTATATATATATATATATATATATATATATATATATATATATATATATATATATATATATATATATATTATAATATCTAGATACACACGCATAAAAGATATTTATCTGTGTATGTATTATATAATATATCTATATCTCTATATGATATATATATATATATATATATATATATATATATATATATATATATATATATATATATATATATATATATATATATATATATATATATATATATATATGCATATATATATATATATATATATATATATATATATATATATATATATATATATATATATATAAATATATATATTTATATATATATATATATATATATATATATATATATATATATATATATATATATATATATATATATATATGAATAGTAGGTTGGCCATGGCACCAGCCGCCCATTGAAATACTGCGAATGAAGGTATTAGGATTTAACTAAGACTTGTCTGGACAGCCCTAGTTTAAGTCTTTCATTAGGCACAATTCTTTCCTTATGCCTACATCTACGCCTAATATTTTTAGTGAATATGTAACACATCGCATTTAACAATGTACAGCACTTCCAATATCTGGTTTTTTTTTTTTTTTGCTCCTTTTTCCTCATATTTTAAAATAATTATGGAAGGGCCGCAGCTTATGGCTCCCATTATCCGGCATAGAGAGGTCCTAAGAATCTCCAGGGATCTCATTGACTCCATTACTGGCATAAGGGTAAACACTTTTGGTGGTAGTAATGGTTCTGCCCTTAGCCTTGCACCTCATGTTAGATCTACATCTCTCACTCTTCACTTTTCTACCATTCGTGGTCTGAATTATAATCTTTCGTCTGTGGAACAGAACTTTGGTACATCCCTCCCTAACCTCCTTCTTTCTGAAACCCAGCTGTCTAGGCATGCTTCCACTGACCCTTTTCAAATCTTTCAAAAATCTCTCAATATAACCTGTAATCTTGTTTTGGTTCCAAAGTTGGGGATTATACCTACTGCAACAATAACAATACTATTGCAAGGCTCATGGATCTTCCATTTCCTGACTTTGATGTTCTCTGGCTGAAAATATATCTCTCCACTACCACTGCTACTGCTCGCCATACGCCACTGACTCTGTGTCTTTCTCTGAATATCTGTCCTCTTGCCATGAGTTCTTGCTAATTTCTCACTTGCATGCTGAAGTTTTCTATATTGGGGATTTCAGTGTAACCCACAGTGAGTGGTTAAATTCTTCTCACACTGATGCAGGAGGAAGTGAGGCCCTTGCTTTCTCAATAACTCACAATCTGGAGCAGATTATCAAACATCCCAATTGTGTTCCCGATCACCAGCAACATGCATCCACCACTCTTGATATAGTTCATACTTCTAATCCTTCAAACTACTCATATTCTGTTCTTTTCTGTATTGGCAAATCTGACCACCCTGTGATCTCAATCTCTTCTATTTTCGCTCCAAGTCCATCAGTTCCTCCTATTCAGCACCGCCTTTGGCTCTTTGAGCGCACCCAAAATGATTACGCAATATCCTCTTTGACTTCCCATGGAATGGCGGCCGCTTTCGGTCCCACACCCCTGATCAGGTAGCATTAAAAGTTGGCGATATCATAAGCTTGGAAATGGAGGCATTCATCCCCTCATCTATGAAAACTTTTTCTCCCCCTAACCTTTGGTTTGACCGTGCCTGCTCCATGGTTATTCAGGACAGGGATCAGGCACACTGGTTGTACCAAGCCTCTCCTTCCGATTTAACTTATTATGCTTTTATTACAGCTAGGAATCGCTATACTGCTCAGAATCGAAGGTCTAATGCTTCATTTATAAGAAGATAAATGTTTGTGGTCCCACTGATAAATGTTTCTCCTTAGCCAAAAACCTCTCCAAAAAACTTCTGTAACTCAATCTTTTGCACTCTCATTCGTTCTGGTGGTTCTATAGCTTGCAATTACACTGACAAAACCACTTTCTTTGGCTCTCATTTTTCTGTCAACTCTTCCATAAGTGATTCCAGCGCATCTATCCCTCATTTTTTACCCTTCCCTAACCCTATGCCCTCCCTTATCCTTTCTTCACACAAAGTTTATAAGGTTCTTTGCTTGCTAAAGACGAACACGGCATCTGGACCCAATGGAATCTCTGCAACGTTCTTTAAGGAGTGTGACGATGAAATGGTTCCCATGCTTTGCCGTCTTTTTTGTCTCATTCTCTCAAACAGTATCTATCCTATCATCTTGGAAACATGCTCTAGTGCAGTCTGTTCCTAAGAAGGGTTGCCACTCTCTTCCTTCAAACAACCAACCTATTGCCTTAACCTCATCTGTCCCTAAAGTTTTCGATAGTTTGTTCCCCTCATACCGCAGTTTCCCACCCATTCACACCAGAATATCCTCATCGGAAAATGTTGACCTTTATGACCTCCCGCGTGTAAATACTGATAATTTTTCCAAAGTGTTTATATCATCTCTGGACAGAATATTCGTATATTCACGTGAGGACATCAGAAGGGAATTGGAAAAAATTAAAAAAGTCACTCTGTACAAAACAAGTCAACTTTTGCTTTCAAAGGTAGTGGAACTCTTTCCCCAACACAGTGGTAAACACATCATAAAAAAGCGAGTAAAAAAAGATATAATTACAAATATAATCATTTTTAGCGCAAGTGTCCTGAATATCTCAATGAATGGTGAACTTGACAAACTCTTTCAACCTCAAACTTCGGTTGTAAAATCCATAGAGTCTGAAAAAACACACGACCTAGGAGACCTACATCGAATGATAGAAAGTCTTGCAGATAAGGTGAAAATTTTGGAAGCAGATGCTGAAAAGGTGAAAGCCTTACAACACAAGGTGGGTTTGCTAGAATCTGACATTGTCCTACTTAAAAGAGATAATTCTAGGTTGAAACTGCTATTAGAAACATCTCCACCTCTCAATTCAGTGCTGTCACCTAACAACGATGATGTCCCTTCTGTCAACAACCCTCAGGTTTTGCAAACTAGGTTTTCTGTCTCTACTCACAATTCCTTCAGTGCATTGAGAGACGAATGTGACAGTGGTAGTGAAGAAGAGGTTGATCCAGATAAAAGTGATAGTCAACAAGACAACCTGAATACACCATCTAGCATAAATAATCAAATCAGTAACAGGTTACAAAATAGTGATGAAACAACAGCGTCCTTCCCCACTACTCCTAACAATACAACAACAGGCACTAACCAGAACAAGATTCTTCCCAGCACAAACAACCAACCTGGTAAAGAGTTGCAAAACAGCGAAGAAGATATAGAGCCAATCTCCACTACTCCTAACAACACAGCAACTATCACTAACCAGGACAACCAAATTACACCTTCCAGCACAAATAACCAACCCAGCAATAGGCTGCAAAACAATGATGAAAACAGAAAAGACAAAATAACAGCAGTCTCTATTCTAAACACTCCATCGAAGTCCTCTCCCCCACAGCCACAGCTGCCCAATAATGCAAGTGCAAGGGTTACAACTCAAATATATATTCGCATTCCTGGCAACCCCTTTGAGAGAGAGATACGTAATACATTGACAAATCAAGGCATTCCTTCTGAAGAAGTCTTGATTAAGGAGCTTTCTCGCAAACCAAATTGGGTTTCCTTCGCAATAACGATATCGAAAGGATTTGAATATGTGCCTTACAAACTGAATCAATGGCCTACAGGCACAATTGTCCAGCCATTTCGCGGGGGAAGACAATGGGCACAACCTGGGTACTCTACAAAATATCCCAAACTACAGTCATACCAAAATAAACAGCAAAGAGCTAATGAAACAATCCCCTATACGCGAGACTACAGAAAGAGACATGATACAAACCTCTCTTATCGCCGTCCACGCACAAGAGACTTCTCCTGGAGTGATGGCTCTTACAACCCTAGACACTCACCTAGGCATACAAACTTTGGGAAGGCCCGATCATACCACGGCACGCACTCAAACCAGCGTTACACATCCAGCTGCAGGTACAGACACCAGGATCCATGGGCTAACCCCAGAACACACTACAATGATGAATTCCCAGCAGAATCACACAGTCGAAACTACAACTGTGACTATGGATACCACCCCAATGAAACATGGTAAGAATGTAACATTAGTACATGTGAACGCTCAGTCCCTGCTCGCTCATTTTGAGGAAATAATAATGCTAACAAAAGACTACAACACAGACATCCTCTGTGTAAGTGAAACTTGGCTTCCTCCTACAACTGAAAATAAATATGTGAATATCCCAGAGTTTAAAATATTTCGCAATGGCCATGGCCGAGGGGGTGGGGTTTGTATTTATGTTAGAAATTATCTTAGTGCATCAGAAATAACCACAGGTTTAGAAAAAACTGAGGAGCTCGAAGATTTATGGATCACTGTGCAGTATCAGAAACTTCCATCTTTCATTGTAGGATGTGTTTACCGTCACCCTAAAGCACCTACCAGTTCATTTAATCATCTGCTAGTAACATTCAGAAATATCTGTGTGCGTCATAAACCCATCTACATACTTGGTGATTTTAATGATGACTTGCTCTCAGCAGATAACAAAATGAAAAGGGTGATCAACACTGTGAAGTTAGCACAAATAGTGACAAAACCGACCCGCATAACCCCTAATTCTAGGACTCTTATAGATCTGATAATAACAAATAAAGTGGAAAGTATACCCTATTGGGACGTATTTCCCTGCCCAATTGCAGACCACGAGCTGGACATTGCTATGCTAAACATAAACAAGCCCAAAAGGAAGCCTCTCCTCAAGACATTCCGGTGTCTAAAATATTACTCCCCTGATATCTTTTGTGAAACATTAATCAACAACACAAATGCCCTTAATAGAATTAAATACACAGATAACGTCGATTTGCAGGTTGAGATTCTAACAAAGTCTTCTTTGAATGCTTAGATAGTTGTGCACCCATTGTAACAAGAAAAATAACCCGCCCCTCAGCCCCCTGGCTAACTAATGACATCAAAGAGGCAATGCAAATCAGAAATCAAATACAAAAAGAGCTAAAAAGTGAATAGATTTGATATGACTCTTCGAGAACGTTATAAAACAGAAAAGAAACGTGTCAGATCTCTCATCAGTGTAAGTAAAAAAGACTTTTACAAAAAACAATTTAATAACTCTAGACATGATACAGCAGCAACATGGAAAGAGATAAGAAGCATGATACCAAATGAAAAGATACCTCAGAAAGTTATGAAAATATTACGGAGTTGAAAGACAAAGCAGATAACTTTAATGACTATTTTGCTAACGTTGGCAAAAATACATATGAAAAAACTCAAGAAAACATCAACTCAGTGAATATGAGTAATTGCTTAAATGACAATTCTCCCAACGTAAACACAAGAGAGTACTTCAAGATAAATTCTATCGATTGTGATACCCTAATTCTTTCCATAAAGAGACTAAGAAACTCTAGCTCTTATGGTTCAGATGGTATACCATTTCAGTTCATCAAAGATGCTCTACCCATGATTGCATCCTATATTCTAACTATTATGAACACTTCCATTGTCACTAAAAAGTTTCCTGACTCTTGGAAAATATCACATGTAATACCTCTGCATAAAAAGGGGGACAGAGAAGATGTGACAAACTATCGTCCCATTTCCCTGCTACCCATTTTCTCTAAAATATTAGAAAAAATTGTTGCATGCCAACTTATGTCATATTTAGAATCAAATAGACTATTAAGTATTAACCAGCATGGTTTCAGACCGAAACTCTCGACGGAAACTGCACTGCTTAAAGTTACGAATAGTATATATAATAATATAGATATAAAAAAAAATATCTATGCTTGTATTATTAGACTTATCAAAAGCCTTTGACTGTGTAAACCATGAAATTCTTTTAAGTAAATGTATTAACTTAAATATTGATCCAAGCTGGTTTAGCGAGTATCTATCTAATCGTAAACAGTCCATACGTCTTAACAACATTATCTCTGTGCAAAAAAATGTATCATTTGGTGTTCCACAGGGATCAGTACTTGGTCCTATCCTCTTCTCCATTTACGTAAATGATCTATCTTCTTTCATTTCTGACTGTGTAGTCGCAAAATATGCAGATGACACTCAACTACTCCTTAGTGGTGATATTAATAATCTCCCAGAGCTAACTTTAAGAGCAGAAAACACTCTGTCAAAAATTAAAACCTATTTCCAAGAAATTGGGCTGTTAATTAACGAAAGTAAAACACAGTGCATATTTATTGGTTCAAGGTTCCACATAGCACAAATTCCAGAAAACACAACAATTAATTTTTGCGACAATATTATCACACCTAGCAAAACAGTCAAAAACCTAGGAATTCACTTTGATAGCCACATATTGTTTGATTCCCACAGAGATAAAGTATGCAAAAAGGTTACAGGAACATTAATGTACTCATCACGTATAAAAGACAATTTTGAGACTACCACTCGAATAACTGTCGTTGAATCTCTAGCCCTAAGTCACATTAATTACTGCACAACTGTTTGGGGAGCTACCACTAAGACTCAGATAAACAGAATACAGAAGCTTATTAATTTTGCAGCTCGAGTTTCCCTGGGAGGAATAAGAAAATATGACCACATCACACCAGCTCTCAGTAAACTTGGTGGCTGCGGGCAGAAAATAAGGTCGCTTATGCTATTTATGTTTTTGTATTCAAAATTTTGGACCATCATTATCCTAGCTGGCTATTTGATTTAAAAACAGTCAGGGATATAAGGGGAACCAACAAAAGACAGAGCAGTGAGCTCTTTATTCACAGAACAAACACAGAAGCAGGTTCAAAGATGATCACTATCAAAGGGCCAACACTCTGGAATAATATTCCAGAGCATCCTAAAAATGCATCCTCCTTCACAGCTTTCAAAGGCAAACTATATAGTTTTCTTTTGGACAAATAGTTGCTGCTCATTAAGAACTAATTATTCTCATTGTAAGGAAGCAAATATGGAAATGATGCCGATAATAACGATCCTGTATCTAGTGGCATACTTACTACTTTATTATTAACATTATTGTTAACATTTTCATTACAGCATTATTATTTTCTATGAAAGCTTCATTTAATTTAACTATATGTATACCCCTCTTATTTATTAGTTTAATTACATGTCTACTTATAAGTTACTATTAATGTTGAATAACCATTGTACAAAATGGAAATAAATGTTTGTTTGTTGTTTGTTTGTTTGAATATAACTCTCTTATCTCCTATCACCAGTGTAGGTTCTGCAAGGCAAGATCAAATGGTGACCTCCTGTCCTATATTACTCATGTATGATCATCTTCTCTGAGGAAATATGGGGAATCCTTTGTTGTCGCCCTTGTTATCTCTAAGGACTTTGACAGTCTAGCACTAGGCTCTGTTGGCCAAACTCCCTACTTATGGCTTTACAACTTCTCTCTATTCTATGATTTCTACTCTATATCTGGTGTTGTTGACTGCGTAATATCTAGCCCATTGGGGGTTCTGCTTCTTTTTCGTCATTTCTTTTTCTCTTTACCGTTACTTAAAATCTATAAAGGTCTTATCTATCCTTGCTTAGAATAATGCTCGCACATTTTGGAAGTGCTTCTTCTTATCTCTTGATAGGGTTGAATATAAGGCAGTCAAACTCATTAACGAACCATCACTTACTTTTAATCTGGATTCTCTTTCTCTCTGCCAAGAGGCATCATCCCTTTCTTTTTTCTATCAGCTACTACTTCAATCGATGCTTTGATGACTTGCATCCCTTCCCACTACCGAGGCAGTGGAACACTAGCCAAGACGCATTGTCTCCCAAGTACTGTGTGAATATTTGTAGCTCGAGGATTGGTCGATCCAGCGACTGTTTCATCCCATCCGCGTCCAGACTGGAACTCTCCTCCTCCTTTCGTTTTTACAAAATCTTATAACCAATCTATCTTCAAAGAACGGATATATCGTCATCTCAGGACCTAATCCTGCCATATCACTAGGTCGTCAATACTATGACTTTTCTTTCAGCCTATCCTTTTCCTACTGTGTGTCAATACCTCATCTCTGCCTTGTCCTAAACCTTTTACTTTTTCTTAGTCTTAATATTTTCTTCTTGCCAGGCCCATTGTCGATGAGGGTATTATTCTTGCCTGTCCCAGTGTCATACTCATTGTATATATATATATATATATATATATATATATATATTATATATATATATATATATATATATATATATATATATATATATATATATATATATATATATATATATATATATATATATATGAATGGCATATTTTACACCTTGACCGGGATTCGAATCTAAAACACATAATCATATTAACATGGGGTAAAATAAGATTCATGTTATCATATATGTTAATGCGTTAATTATATTATTATTGATACGTATTTAGATTACAAATTTAATTAATTGCAAAAACGAAGGCACGATTGAGGTTGGGAGAAGGTGTAATATGAACAAAAAGGGATTCAGAAAGAATGTGTTCATTCCTTTTATAGAAGTTATCTTCAAGACTGGTTTCTTTCTTAGACCTTTAGTGGCGTAGTTAATAGCCCCTTGGCAAAGTAAGTATGTGTCTTAGGTTCGAGTCCCGGTCAAGGTGTAAAATATGATTCATGTTTTCACATATGTTAATGTGTTTATTTGATTATTATTGATGCCTATTTAGACTGGGATTGGAATTAAATGTGAAAACGAAGCCTCGAGTTAGGTTGAGAGAAGCTGTAATATGAACAAAGAGGCATTCAGATAGAAAGCGTTCATTCCTAGCATAGCACATAGCTGTAAGGTTGGCTTCTTTCTTATACCTTCAGTGGTGTTGTAGACAGCCCCTTGGCACAGTAATTTAGTGTCTTTGGTTCGAATATCGGTCTAGTGGTAAAATATGATTCATGTTTTCACATATGTTAATGTGTTCATTTGATTATTATTGATGCATATGTAGACTGGGATTTGAATTATATACAAAAACGAAGCCACGATTGAGGTTTGGAGAAGCTGCAATATGAAACAAAAAGGCATTCAGAGAGAGAATGCGTTCATTCCTACTACAGCAGTTAGCTGTAAGATTGGCTTCTCTCTTAAGCCCTCAGTAATGTAATTGATAGCGCCTTCGCACAGTAATCATGTGTCTTAGGCTCGAGTCCCAGTCAAAGGGTAAAATATGATTAGTGCTTTCACATTATGCTAATGTGTTCATTTGATTATTATTGACGCCTATTTAGGTTGGGATTTGAATTAAATGCAAAAACAAAGCCACGAGTGAGGGCGGGAGAAGCTGTAATATTAACAAAGGACGTTCAAAAGAATGTGTTCATTCCTAGCATAGCAGTTAACTGTAAGGTTGGCTTCTTTCTTAGACCTTCAGTGGGGTAGTTGATAGCTTCTTGGCACAGTTATTAAATGTCTTAGGTCCAAATCCCGGTCAAGTTGTGAAATATAATTCATCTTTTCACATATGTTAATGTGTTCATTTTATTATTATTGATGCCTATTTAGATTGGGATTTGAATTATATACAAAAACGAAGCCACTAGCAAGGTTGGGAGAGGCTGTAATAAGAACAATAAGGCACTCAGAGAGAATGCGTTCACTCCTAGTATATCAATTAGCTTCAAGGTTGGCTTTTTGGTTGGACCTTCAATGGAGTAGTTGATAGCGCCTTGGCACAGTTATTATGTGTCCGATGTTCGAGTCCCGGTCAAGGGTAAAATATGATTCATGTTTTACATATGTTTATGCATTTATTTGATTATTATTGATCAGTACTTAGACTGGGATTTGAATTATATGCAAAAACGAAGCCACGAGTGATGTTGGAAGAAGCAGTAATATGAACAAAAAGGCATTCAGAGGGAATGCGTTCATTCCTAGTATGGAAGTTAAGCACTATAGATTGCTTCTTCTTCAGATCTTTAGTAGAGTAGTTGGTAGCGCCTTGGCACGATAATTTGTATCTTAGGTTCGAGTCTCGATCAATGGGTAATATATGTTACGCGTTTTCACATATGTTGATGTGTTTATTTGAATTATATATATTATATATATATATATATATATATATATATATATATATATATATATATATATATATATATATATATATATATATATATATATATATATATATATATATATATATATATATATATATATATATATATGTATATATATATATATATATATATATATATATATATATATATATATATATATGTATATATATATATATATATATATATTATATATATATATATATATATATATATATTATATATATATATATATATATATATATATAAAGCAGATTATAAAATGGTTTTTCTGTCTGTAATTATGAAGCAGGAAAAAGTAGATGTATGAACTAGACTTTTTTACGTCTAGGCACACGCAAGACAATAACTAAGTATATTCTAAGAAAGTAGAGATATCTTTCATGATATATTGTTCTCATAATTTATTATTATTAAGCTCTCTCTCTCTCTCTCTCTCTCTCTCTCTCTCTCTCTCTCTCTCTCTCTCTCTCTCTCTCTCTCTCTCTCTCTCTCTCTCTCTCTCTCTCTCTCTCTCTCTCTCTCTCTCTCTCTCTCTCTCTCTCTCTCTCTCTCTCTCTCTCTCTCTCTCTCTCTCTCTCTCTCTCTCTCTCTCTCTCTCTCTCTCTCTCTCTCTCTCTCTCTCTCTCTCTCTCTCTCTCTCTCTCTCAAGCTGAAAGAAGGAAAGCCTCATGTTATATACAATATTTTCTTTATGCTAATGCAATCACCCATCCTATTATTTTTCCATCGTACGAGTGGTCAAGAGATGCGGAGGTAATCTGGAAGGAGAGATCCATCGAGACCCCTAGTAACTGGGTCTCTGAATGTACTTGGTTGTGGTGTAAATGCAAGGACGAGGGAGGTAATACGGAGTATGTTAGTGTAGAGAAAGATGGATGTACTTGCACTGAGCGAAACTAAGATAAAAGGGAATAGTGAAGTGACATTTGGGAGTGTGGTAGGTAGGATGTCTGGCGATGAGACAGGAAAAGCATGAGAGGGAGTGGCTCTGTTAGTAAGTGAAGAGATGAGTAAGTGTGTAATGGAATGGAAGGAAGTATCTTCTCGAATAATAGTAGCTTAAATGAGGCTGGGATACGAGGCTCAGGCGTTTGTGAGTGCATATGGCCCTGACAGTGAAAGAAGTGAGGCAGAAAGAGAAGAGTTTTGGATGAAATAGAACGAGTGTGTGGAAGACTTGGGAATGAATGTGAATGTGGTGTTGATGGGAGTTTTGAATTCTAGAGTAGGAAATGAGGCAATGGATGGAGTAATTTGGAAGCATAAAGCACCTGGTAGGAATGAGAATGAAGTAAAAATTATAGAAATGTGTGTTGAGAGAGATGTGCACAAGTATATGTGGGTAAGAGTTGATGTTGGAAGAGTAGTTGATAGAGCATTAATGGATTATGTTGTGGTGAACAGGAGGGTGATTGGAAGAGTATTGAATGTGTATGTACTGAGAGGAGCTACTGGTGGAATATATGATCATTATTTAGTGGAGAGTAGGGTGAGAGTGAGAATGTGGAGAAAGAGGAGAAGCGAGAGAGGAAGAGACCTGCTGAAAGCGAATTATTTATAGAAGAAAGAGAAACACTATGAGTATAAGACTAATGTGAGGAATGTGGGGAATGTAGGAAAGAGAAAGTGGAGGAGGGAGTAGAAGAAGAATGGGGCTGTTTCAAGGAGGAAGATAGGAAGTGTACCACGGCAGTGTGCAGAAGGAGACTAACTGGTAGAAGTAAAAGGAAAGGTAGGGAATGATGAAATGAGCTGGTGAGTGCAGCAGTGGCTGAAAAAAAAAGCGGGCTTTTAAGGTATGGTTGCAGGTAGGTAATTTAGAGGCATATGAAAGGTATTTTGCAAAGAGGAGGTTAGCAAAGCACCTGGAGAGGGAGGCAAAGACAGAAGGGGATGTAAGATGGAGCAGAGGCTTGTCTGAGAATTTTGAATGGAATATATAGATGTTTTGGAAGGAAGTGAAAAGAGTGAGGAAAGGTGAGTGTGGTAGGGAGGAAAGGGTGATAGGAGCAGGTGGGCAATTGCTTATAGATGAAATAAAGGTGAAAGAGCGATAGGCTGAATATTTCAAGAACCTCCTAAATGAGGAAGATGACAGAGAGGCAGAGACTGTGGCTGTGGGAAGCGAATGGGGAATACCAATGTTAAGTAATGAGAATTATAGAAAAATAACAAAAGAGAAGGTACATTTGGCATTGAGATCAATGAAACCAGGTAAAGCACCAGGGATAGATGGGTGTCATGTTGAATGTGTGTCAAATGGTTGGGAGGCATATCAGGAAAGGGAGGGTCTCAGTTGATGGAAGGGGTGAAGGTGTAGTTCCACTTTACAAAGGGAAAGGAAATAAGTATGATTGTAGTACTTTTAGAGAAATTAGCTTCTTGAGTGTGGTTGGTAAGATATATGGAAGAGTGTTAATTGAGAGAATTGGGAAAAATACTGAGAGATTCATTGGGGAAGAACAGTGTGGGTACAGAAGAGGAAGAGGATGTGTGTATCAGGTGCTTGCGATAAGACAGATGTGTGAGAAGTTCTTGGAGGAAGGTAGGGACACTTTTAGGCTTTTATGGACTTAGAGAAAGTGTATGACAGGGTAGATAGAGAGGGGTTGTGGAGGGTGTTGCGACTGTATGGAATAAGAGGAAGTTTGTTGAATGCGGTGAAGAGATTTTACATGAATAGTAGAGTATGTGTGAGGGTTGGGACTAGTATGACTGATTGCTTTGAAGTGAATTTAGGGTTACGTCAAGGTTGTGTAACATCGCCATGGTTGCTTAATATGTATATGGATGTAGTGGTAATGGAAGTAAATGAATGAGTATTAGACAGAGGCTGAGAACTAGTGGGAAGGATGGCCGAGGAGCCAAGACGAGTGGTACAGGTATGTGTGGTTCGTGGTGAATGCGCGTTTCTTGGCTCCGCCATCCCCCTTGCAAGGGGGATAGCCTACCAAGAGACACGCATTCACCACGAACCACACATACCTGAACCACTCCTCTTGGGTCCTTGGGGATAAAAGGTTTCCACGTCTCCTCCCTTCCACCCTGCTTGAGTCACCCATAAGGAAGGTGGGAAAGGATATTCTACATTGAGGCCCGACAGCCGCAGCTGGTTTATCCTCACCGCTTCATCACATGCCAACTCCCCTCACACCCGTCCATTACAGTTCGCTGAACTAGCAGGTGTGAGAAATCCCATTGGCCCTCATCATCTATGCACAATCTTCCTCCACTCATTCCTATCTCTTGCACGGACTCATCCCTGTTCCACTGACATTCCACATACATTTAATGCCCATTTCACGCCATCCATCCATCTCATTCTAGGGCATTATTCCGAAGAGTTTGTTGCATATATGGTATTACTTTTGATAATTTGGCTTTATGTTACTCAGGCTTCTGCAAATAAAAGAACTCGAGATAAAGAGAGAGATGAGAGAGAGAGAGAGAGAGAGAGAGAGAGAGAGAGAGAGAGAGAGAGAGAGAGAGAGAGAGAGAGAGAGAGAGAGAGAGAGAGAGACATAGATAGATAGATAGATAGATAGATAGATAGATAGATAGATAGATAGATAGATAGATAGATAGATAGATAGATAGATAGATAGAGAGAGAGAGAGGGCACAGTTTTTACATGAATATCAAAATGACTTATGTATTGCAATTACAGTACAAGCAGTATTAAAAGAAAAAACTTTTATTGTCACTTCCACATAACCGTGTTATTTAAGGGTAAAAATAAGGTTTAATTTTGGAGATCAAGGCTGTTCTGACTCATATTCAGCAACAGGTGGCACTTATATTACAGGTGAAATGTGGAACACTGTCACGCTCAGAGTTTGGTCAATATCCTCACTTGCAGTGATCATAATTATGGACCTCGTAAAAAAGAAACAAAAGATGGTTCTATGAATTTTAAGTATCGTTATGAATGTCAGCTTTTCAAAGAAAATTAAAAAATAAAGAAATGTATTATTAAGCCAGTACACGTATTTGTATATTTTCTCTTTGATCAGAATTAATAATAATTTTTTTATCGTAGTTAACAATAATTTTCTTTCTCTTATCTGGAGACTGCAAATTTCACAAAAGTAATTTAGTAAAAATTTAAAAATACTTAAAAAGTATCGAAACTTTCTTGTACAACTTACTTCAGACAACACAAATTGCCTATTTATGGGTATTATATGTTGGCCGCACATTATCATTAAAATTGTATATACAGAAGCGTACACTTGCAAATGAGCAAAGAAATTTATTCTTCAAGTTAGGTCAAAGCGTGTATTCATGTTTGCAATTATGGGCACTTTCGTATACTTATGGTAATCAAATATATAAGTTTCCGTGACTGAAAACTGCACCAACAAGATTATTCAGAAAAAAAAATGAATATATATATATATATATATATATATATATATATATATATATATATATATATATATATATATATATATATATATATATATATATATATATATGATATATATATATATATATAGTATGATATATAATATATATATATATATATATATATATATATATATATATAGTATATATATATATATATATATATATATATATATATATATATACATAATATATATATATATATATATACTATATATATATATATATATAGTATATATAGTATATAGTATATATATATATATATGATATATATATATATATATATATATATATATACATACTTTTTTTATTTATTTTATTAGTGTGACACCGGGACAGGCAAAGTCTGCCCTCATCAATATAGGCCCGGGCACGAGAAAACACAGAAGACGAAGGAAAAGAAAGAAGGTTAAGGACAAGGCGGGGATGAGGTAATGATACACAAAGGAAAACGACAGACAGAAAATATAGTCAAAGTACAGAGGACCTAGAGATATGGAGGATTAGGCCCTGAGATGACGATAGATCCGCTTTTGAAGGAAGATAGGTCATAAGAATTAGGTAAGACAGAAGGAGAAACAGAGTTCCTGAGTCTGGAGGTAGATGGGAAGAAGCAGTCGCTGCACCGACCAATCCGCGAGCTACAATCTCCACATAGTACCTGTGAGATGAGTCCGCTTGGCGAGTGTTACACGGCCTCGGCAGTGGGGGAGGGATGCAAATCACCAACTCATCAGAGCAGCGATGGAAGTAGTAGTGATAGTAAAGAGAAAGGAATGATTCCTGGCTAGTACAGTGGTAACGCGCTGGCTTCGCATTCACGAGGTCGAAAGATCGGTTCCCGTCCAAGACCGAGAGTTTAAGCTGTTTACTGGCAGGAACTGCTGTGGTTGGACACCACAGTGGGGGGGTTGGGCTTGCCCTAGCTGACGAATACCCATTGTATTGAAATGGAAATAAAGTTTGTTTTTTTTGTTTTTGTTTTATGGCGAAGAGAACGAGAATCCACATTAGAAGCAAGAGGGGGATCATTAATGAATCTGACTGCCTTAGATTCAACCCTATCAAGGAGATAAGTATAAGAAGAAGCACCCCAGATGTGTGAGCAGTATTCTAAGCAGGGACGGATTAGACCTTTATATATTTTAAGTATCTTTAGAAAGGAAAAGTAATGACGAAAACGAAACAAAATCCCCAATTTTTTGGATGAAGATTTAGAAATTTGGGTTATGTGATTCCTCAAAGACAAGTTAGGGGCTATATGGATTCCTAATATGTTGATAGAATTAAGAAAGTACCACGCCTGGTGGTAGTAATGGTTCCGCCCTTAACCTTGCACCTCCCAATAGATCTGCGTCTTTCACTCTTCACTGTTCTAACATTGATGGGCTGAACTCTAATCTTTCGTTTGTGGAACAGCACTTGGGTACTTTCCTCCCTAACCTTCTCCTCCTATCTGAAACCCAGCTGTCTATACATGCTTCCACTGACCCATTCCAAATCTCTCACTTTAATCTGTATACTCGTTTTCGTTCTAAAGGTGGGGTCTGTGCCTACTGCAACACTAACACTCCTACTGAGAGGCTCATGGACCTTGAATCTCCTGACTTTGATGTTCTCTGGCTAAAAGTCTATTTCTCCACTACCACTATCTTTCTTTGCCTCTGCTACTGTTCTCCAAACTCCATTGAGTTTGTGTCTTTCTTTGAATATCTGTCCTCGTGCCATGACTCCTTGCTATCTTCTCACACACATGCCGAAGTTCTCTACATTGGAGACTTCAATGTACACTACAGTGAGTGGCTTCATTCTTCTCACACCGATGTGGGAGCAAGTGAGGCCCTTGCTTTCTCTATTACTCATGATCTGGAGCAAATTATCAAACATCCTACTCGTATTCCTGATCGTCACGAACATGCTGCAAACACTCTTGACCTATTTTTTACTGCTAAACCCTTCAAACTACTCTTATTCTGTGCTTTCCCCTCTTGGTAAATCTGACCACTCTATGATCTCAATCTCTTCCATTTTTACTCCCCCTCCACCAATCCCTCCTACTCAGTGCCGCCTTTGGCACTTTGAGTGCACCCAATATGAAAATTTGCCTAACTTCC
The DNA here is from genome assembly GCA_037179515.1 of Halocaridina rubra. Lineage (NCBI taxonomy): Eukaryota > Metazoa > Arthropoda > Malacostraca > Decapoda > Atyidae > Halocaridina > Halocaridina rubra. The sequence continues at coordinate 139,325 of JAXCGZ010003777.1, read as the reverse complement.
TTTTTGACTTCCCAAGGAGTCACTACTGCTTTCGTTACCACAACCATGGCTATCCAGGCTAGGAAGTGGGCACACCGATCTTACCAAGCCTCTCCTTCTGATTTAACTCACTCTGCTTTTATTATAGCTAGGAAGTGCTGTACTGCTCAGATTCGAAGGTCTAAGGCTTCCTTTATAAGAGGGAAAGTTGATGACCTTAACTCCTATCCCACTGACAAATGCTTCTGGTCCATATCCTAAAACCTCTCCAAAAACTTCTGTAACTCAAGCTTTCCCCCTCTAATTCGTTCTGATGGTTCTATAGCTTGCTTTCCCACTGACAAAGCCACTCTCTTTGGCTCTCATTTTTCTGCCAACTTTTCTATAAACGATTCCAGTGCACCTGTTCCTCATTCTTTAACCCTCTCTAACCCTATGCCCTCCCCTATCCTTTCTTCAAGCAAAGTTCATAAGGTTCTTCGCTCGCTAAAGACGAACAAGGTATCTGATCCAGATGGTATCCTGCAAGGTTCCTTAAGGAGTTTGCAGATGAACTGGCTCACGTGCTCTGCCGTCTTTTTCGCCTCATTCTGTCAACCAGTATCTATCCTCTATCTTGGAAGCATGGTCTAGATCAACCTGTTCCTTAGAAGAGTGACCGCTCTATTCCTTTAAACTACCGACCTATTGCCCTAACCTCCTCTATTGCTAAAGTTTTCGAAACTTTGCTCAATGCTTATTTCTTGAAATGCCTTGAATCTAATTCATTTATCTCCAATCACCAGTGCGGCTTCCGCAAGGCAAGATCCACTGGTGATCTTCAGTCCTATCTTACTCATGTATGGTCATCTTCTCTGAGGATCTATGGGGAATCCTTTGTCCTCGTCCTTGATATCTCTAAGGCTTTTGACAGAGTCTGGCACAAGGCTCTGTTGGCCAAACTCCCTGTCTATGGCTTTACCTCTTCTTTCTGTTCTCTGATTTCCAGTTTTCTTACTGACCGTTTTATATCTGTAGTTGTTGATGGCGCGACATCTAGCCCTTTCTCTGTTACCAGTGGTGTTCCACAGGGCTTTGTTCTTTCAGCTACTCTGTTCCTTCTCTTCATCAATGATCTTCTATAATCCCCATCTTCCTCTCCTCTTCATGCCTTTGCTGATGATTCTACTCTTCACTTTTCATCTGCCTTTTTTTCACAACCTTCATCTGTTACTCGTAATCAGTCTTGTATCACTCTTTCTTATACGATCAGGTTTAACTTACTAATGCCAGAATATTGACAGATAACTTTAAATCCAGTTTTTAATAAGATATGAAATTCTTAAAAACACGTGCAAAACAAAAACGTTTTATATATTGCTAATACAGAAATCTGTGTCGATTTTGTGTATTTATTTATCAAACATACACTCAACCCTAATTTTAGAACCCGCAGTTAGAGTAGTCATTAATGTGAAGCTGCGAATAAACTCATAGTTTGATAATATAATGATTATAAAAAGAGAGGTGATATGGAGGTGTAAAAATACCTTATACTTTTAAACGGCAATTACATTAGAGTGCTGGAATATGGTATACCACTGGAACTTATGAATGCGACAAAACTAGATATTGTACCTGACATTAATGCAACATCTTCTATAGGGGATCATAGAGCTCTTAATTAATTACAAAATTATGACACGATAAGTGCAAAAATGACCGTGAACCATCACTGAGGACATGTATCAACGAACTGTAATTAACAATGTAAAAATAAAAAAACAAAAAAAAGACCATTCAGAAATGCATTCGAGAGGTAAATAATTGTACCCATAGAAAGAGCACATGCATTACAAGTATGATTTATGATGACGTGTAGAATCATATCAAGGAAGTACATTTTATTTAGGAGCATGGAACTTATCAAACACCATATATAAAGGTAGACCAGATAGGGGCGGAGACTACCGTTAAAATGGAAAACGTATTTCTCAGAGATAGTCGATTTTTTTTAATTGCATTTCCGGAGTGGATATTAATATGAGTAGCAAATAATAAATAATTCATATCGGTTCAGAGAATTCTGAAAAGGAGTATGTGAGGTTCTTTTGTTAGAAAGAACACTGAATGTAGTTACATTATTTTGATAAATACGAGCAAATTATATACACACTAGTGATTCAAAGCAAACCTATAAATGCTCCACTACATATATATGGATACCACCGGCAACAGATCAACGGTGATCAATGTGAAAAAGAACTGAGGTCGATATACCTATACGGATCAGTAAACGAAATGCAAATAAATCATCGGCTACTCTGGGTGAACTGTCTGCAATATATGTAAAAATACAACACTTCAGGTGCATTCTGTACTAATAGCTCTACTTTTCATACAAAGTCTTATTGAAATAATATGTTCAATAGGCTTACAAAAGCTAGAATACATATATGTTTTTTAATTGCAATACAGGCCTCAACATTTTACAATTCATGAACCAGTTGCAACTAAAGAGGTCAGTCCCCATATTCGAATGTGTATACTAGAAAAGTCTGGGGGGGGGGGTTTCTTCTATTACACTGTACCCAATACCGAGCATAACTTATTTTTTCATTTTTTTTATTTTATCTTACTCATATTATTTATATCCCTCTTTACGTATTGGCTATGAAGAGAAAATATTTTGCAACGTCTACATTTAGGAAAACCAACAGAAAAATATATATGGCTGCAAACCAGAAGACTGTAGAATTAAAGCATTCCTTCCGTGTCCATATTGCCACACTGATAATTTTTCAATCATTTTAGGTAGGCTATAAATACTATCAGAAAATAAATCTTCAAAAAGTAATAGCTGAGCATTTAATAAGAGAAAATACTGGTAAGAGCTCGAGAAATTCCTACAGAATGAAATGATAAGGGGCCACCTCAGTGATCTTTTATTATGAAGTCAAGATTGAGGAATATTAATATGGAAATTGAAGGTACTCGAATGCTAATAAAATATGAAAAATGGGAAAATCTATACTTCTAAAACCTTGGTAGCTTTTTTTACTTAGCAGTTCACAACATCAGATCCTTGCACAAATAAAACATTTAAGAATCGGAAAGATAAACAAAAATGTGGAGTGTACTGATGGTCAGATGTGAAACGATAGTAAGGGATGCATAACGACTACACCAGAGTACTCGGTGTTTAGATGTAGGCATAGGAAAGGATCAGAAACTGAAGGAACACGTGATATTGAGCTGTCCTGGTCAATTCTATGTAAGTCGGAAAGACCTTCATCTGCAGCATCGCAACGGGTGGATGATGCCATGGACCAACCTACTACTATAATTTGCAGGTGCTTATAATATAAGGTACTTCAGTTAGAAATCCTGATATTGACTCTTCTAAGTTGTAAGACAAGATAAATACAAAACAAAATTAATAAATATATAAATAAACACAAATAATTAAATAAACCAGTTTCAAATGGCTTTCAAAAGCATCATGCAAGAATTGATATTATCAACAAAACACAGATAAAGTACGCTTGATAAATTAGGGCTTCCCCCGATATAAATGGACTATAGCCTATTCGTTCAGACTTTGCCCTGGGAAGTGGAGAAGGGAGAAATGTTCATTCCTACCTTATTTTCTCCACTGTTAGTTTACAATAATTAGTCCCGACTGGTTTGAGCTGTAGCAGGAAGGTGACAGGAGAATAATGATCCATAATAAACTTATAAATGGTTTCCGTAAGTAATATCTAACATACATTAAATGGTTTCCGTAAGTAATATCTAACATACATAAGAGTATATTTGAAGACGGAACCATCAGTTACTAGAACACACAATTATTATCACGTCATTGTCTACAACCAATCAACGCTGAGCTATTCTGACGTCGATGTCGCTTGAACCAATCAACGAGGATTTTTTTTTTCTGCTTCCCTGCCACGGCAGATTCATCAGTCTTCTTTTAAAATGAAAAATATATCCTAGTGAAATCTATTTGTAAGTTTATCATGGGTCATTATTCTTCAGTCACATTCCTGCTCTAGCTCAAACCAGTCAGGACTATATTATTGTAAAGTAGCAGTGGAAACAAAGTAGGAATGAACTTTTCTCCCTTCTTCACTGCCCAGGGCAAAGTCTGAACGAATAGCCTATAGCAGTCCATGATAAAAGGCTAAAGATTACTCGACTAAACTGGCCTCAGCAAAAATCTGCGCTGTTATCATAAATAGGTTTTGTTAATATAATCTGACAACCTGCTGCTGCAATGAGAAGTATTAATATTACTGACACCAACTGTAGGAGTAGTAGTGGTACTGGACTTAGCCTTTTCGTTCAGACTTTGCCTTGGGCAGTGGAGAAGGGAGAAAAGTACATTCCTACCTTATTTTCTCCACTGCTACTTTACAACAATTAATCCCGACTGGTTTGAGCTATAGCAGTAGTGGTCGCATGAAAAGAAAATGACTATAGATCAACCTAGATAATAAGGTCACAGCAAAAACTTATCATTTCTTATCGCTACCATATTTTTGAGCCTTTATTTACAAATAACAAATGATCTACCTATTAAGTAAATAGGTTTCCTCAATAAGTCAATTGAGAGATAAAAATTAATTACGCCGGTAAATATCAATACAATACTAACAGGATTCTCTCTCTCTCTCTCTCTCTCTCTCTCTCTATATATATATATATATATATATATATATATATATATATATATATATATATATATATATATATATATATATATATATATATATATATATATATATATATATATATATATATATATATATAATATAGATATATATATATATATATATATATATATATATATATATATATATATATATATATATATGAATCAATTTTTTTTTACCCCGACCGGGACTCGAACCTAGGACTTATAATTAGTAAGTCAAGGCGCTAATTATAAGTCCTAGGTTCGAGTCCCGGTCGGGGTAAAAAAAAAAATTGATTCATGTTTTCACATATGTAATGTGCTTGCTTGGTTATATATATATAAATATATATATATATATATATATATATATATATATATATATATATATATATATATATATATATATATATATATATATATATATATATATATATATATATATATACTTAAAACCAAATAATCACATTAGCATATGTCCCGGTTGGGGTAAAATATGAGTCATATATATATATATATATATATATATATATATATATATATATATATATATATATATATATATATATATATATATATATATATATATATATATATATATATATATATATATATATATATATATATATATATATATATATATATATATATATATATATATATATATATATATATATTTATATATATATATATATATATATATATATATATATATATATATATATATATGTGTGTGTGTGTGTGTGTGTGTGTGTGTGTGTGTGTATCTTCTTCTTCGTCTACATCTTTTCCCACTTTTATGTGGGGTCGATGTTTCTGGCCAGTTTTCTCCATTTGTTTCTGTCCCATACCTCATCAGCCAACAAAACTTTAAACCTAAGGTCGTCATTGATGCAATCCATCCACCTACGCTTTGGTCTCCCTCTCCTTCTCCTACCCTGTATATCCATTTCCATCACCCTCCTCCCAACATACTGTTCATCCCTCCTAACGACATGACCATTCCATCTTAGTCTACTTTCTTGTATCTTATCTAATATTTCTCTAACTTTTGAGGTACCTCTAATTACCTCGTTTCTGATCTTATCGCTTCTTGTCACCCCACACATCCATCTCAACATCCTCATCTCTGCCACATCCAGTTTTTTCTCTTGTGTCTTCTTTATTGCCCATGTCTCTCTGCTCCATACATCATCGCAGGTCTCACAACTGTCTTATGCACTTTACCCCTCAACTTAATCCCTATTCTCCTGTCACACAGCACCCCAGACACTTTCTTCCAGTTCTTCCATCCCACTTGTATTCTGTGGGTTATTTCTGACTCTAGGTCAACATCCTCTGCTACTGTTGATCCCAAATACTTGAACTTTTCAACTCGTTTCAACACCTTCCCCTGCAAATTGACCTCCCCATCCTCATCATCTCTCAACCTCAAGTACTCTGTCTTCTTCCTGCTGATTTTCAGTTCTCTATCCTCCATCACTCTTCTGCACTCCTCAAGCTTCTCCTCCACTACCTCTCGTCTGTGCTACACAGTACAATGTCATCTGCAAAGAGCGTACACCATGGAGACTGATCTCTAATACCCTGATTTGCTATATCCAAGACCAGATCAAATAGATATGGACTCAAAGCAGACCCTTGATGCAGACCAACATTTACTGAGCGACTTTTCGTCAAGCCCACACTGCTCTTAACATTTGCCTCTGCTCTCTCATATATATCTTGGATGATTCTTACATATTTCTCGGGGACTCCCTTTTCTCTAATACACCTCTACACCTCTTGACGTGGTACTCGATCATATGCCTTTTCCAGGTCAATAAATACCATATGCAGTCCTTTCTGTTTCTCCCTATGCTTTTCCATCATTTGTCTCAAGGCAAATATGGCATCCACTGTCCCTCTTCCAGGCATGAAGCCAAACTGTTCATCCCCAATTGTCATTACCTCTCTGGGTCTCCTCTCTATGACCTTCTCCCATATCTTCATAGTATGACTTAACAACTTTATACTTCTATAGTTTCCACACTCTTGAATGTCTCCCTTCCCTTTATAGATTGGGATAATTAAGCTTCCTCTCCACTCCTCTGGCATCTTTTCCTGACTAAAGATCTTTTGCATTAAGTCCCACAAGATATCTATGCCTTCCTCTCCAAGACTCTTCCATACCTCCACTGGCATCTTATCAGGTCCTGCTGCCTTTCCATTTTTCATTTTCCTTACTGCCTGCTCTACCTCTCTTCTAGATACTGTTGTTGTAACTGCTTCATTTGAAAGTCCATCTTCAAAGACTGCTCTTGACTTCTCTTCATTTAGTAATCCTTCAAAATAAGTTTCCCATCTGCTTTTTATTTCATCCTCTTCTGCTAGAACTACTCCATGGTTATCCTTTATTTGTCTTACTTGGGTCAAGTCCTTGTTTGCAACATCTCGAGCCTTGGCAATTCGCCATATTTTCCTCTCTCCTTCTGGTGTTTCCAGCTCTTCATAGACTTCATTCAATTTCTCTGCCTTTGCTTTTGCTACTGCTCTCCTTGCCTCCTTCTTTGTCTGTTTATACTCTTCTTTATCCTGCTCCAGGCCTGATAAATCTGCCTTTTTCTTAGCTTCTTTTTTGTTCTTCACCCATTCTTGCACTTCCTCATTCCACCACCATGACTCTTTATCATTTGGGGGTTTCCTTCCTGATGGCTTTCCAAGTACCTCCTCACCAACCCTCAAAATCACCTTACTATTCTCCGTCCACCATTCTTGTACATCTTCATGCAACCTTATAGCTTTCAACACTCTTCCCTTAAACATAGCTCTCAGATCTGCATCTTTCAATCTCCACCACTTTATCTTTGGGTCCATCCTCGGCTTCTTACTTTTCCTACATTTCCTGGGCCTGCAATCAGTTACTACTATCCTATGTTGCACTGCTACACTCTCCCCATTTATTACTTTACAGTTGCTAATCTTCTTCAGATGGTCTCTCCTACACAACAATAAATCTAACTGGCTCTCCTTTCCACCACTACTGTATGTAATCAATCTGTTTTCCTTTTTCTCAAAGAATGTGTTGACCAGTGCTAGATCAAATGCCACTGCAAAATGAATCACTCTCTCTCCCTCTCATTTCTCTTGCCCACCCCCCAGCCCCCATGAACTCTACCTATCCCAGCCCTCCCAGTTCCCAAGTGACCATTTAGATCTGCTCCCAAAATTACCCTCTCCCTTATAGGAATTGTTCTAAGCTCCTGGTCCATCTCCTCCCAAAATGCATCCTTCACCTCCCCTGAACAACCAGTTTGTGGGGCATAGGCACATACCACATTGACTACCGTTTCTCCCAGTCCCAGCTTTAAACTCATAATTCTGTCACTCTCTCTATTCACACCAAGTAAGCTTTCCTTCAGGTCTTTGGATAGTATTGTTCCTACACCATTCCTCCCTTTCTCATTTGCTCCACTACAGAACAATTTGCAACCCTCACCCAGTTCCCTCGCCTTATTTCCTTTCCACCTGGTCTCCTGCACACACAGCACTCCAATTCTCCTCCTCTCCATCAGGTCCACCAATTCTCGCCCCTTCCCAGTCATCGTCCCCACATTGAGAGTGCCCACCCGCAGCACCACCTCTGACACTCTCCCTCGAGCTTGCCTCTTTAACCCAGCCTGCCTATGACTGGGTAGCCCTTGCTGTCTTTCCGGAGGGGTCAGGCGAAGCCCTAAACGCGTCGCCTAGTATGGTGATTATTCTCGTTATCTGTACTGGCCATATTTTGGTTTTGGCAAAAAAATTTATTGCCGGATGCCCTTCCTGCCACCAACCCTCTCCATCTACCCGGGCTTGGGACCGGCACCAAGTTGAGGCTGGCTTGCCCCCATCAGTGGCTGGGCTATATATGTATATGTATATGTATATGTATATATATATATATATATATATATATATATATATATATATATATATATATATATATATATATATATATATATATATATATATATATATATATATATATACATATATATATATATATATATATATATATATATATATATATATATATATATATATATATATATATATATATATATATATATATATATATATATATATATATATATATATATATATTTATATATATATATATATATATATATATATATATATATATATATATATGTATATATATATATATATATATATATATATATATATATATATATATATATATATATATATATATATATATATATACTTAAAACCAAATAAATACATTAGTGTATGTCCCGGTTGGGGTAAAGTACGATATATATATATATATATATATATATATATATATATATATATATATATATATATATATATATATATATATATATATATATATATATATATATATATATATATATATATATATATATATATATATATATATATATATATATATATATATATATATATATATATATATATATGTATATATATATATATATATATATATATATATATATATATATATACATATATATATATATATATATATATATATATATATATATATATATATATGAAGCAAAAAAAGGCCCATAAATAAAACAGAAAAAGAAGCAAAGATGTACTATATATTACGACTGGAGAGGACTGGAGTCCAGTCGTTATATATAGTACATCTTC
>JAXCGZ010003777.1:115000-125000 GCA_037179515.1 Halocaridina rubra | reverse complement strand
CTCTCGGTCTTGGACGGGAACCGATCTTTCGACCTCGTGAATGCGAAGCCAGTGTGTTACCACTGTACTAGCCAGCAGGCTAGTGCAATTATTGTCTGAATAAAAGTTAAGCTACGAATGCCATTTTCCAGAAGTATCCTTCAGATGAATGTCCACCGGATAAGTAAGCAAGTTAAATATATTTTGACAAGATATGTGCTAGGACAGGACCTTTATGGAAATTTCTGTGCCTAGGATGTGACCCCACAATCTTTTATATCTTTAAAAAAAAATATATCTGCAAGGACGCTACATTTGGTCTGTCCTTGTATCTTCAGGTCACAAGACGGCCAATCTATGAAGTTGGTGAAAGGTGAATATAAGCCTACCATCAACAGCCACAAAATTGCACACAAAAGAATGTATGTGAAGAGATGCAATATTACGTTGAATGTCCTGATATCATAGAGAAATTTCATTCTCTCCTTAAGTGTTCATAACATAGACACAATTGGCCAAGCAAAATACTTCTACTCAATACTAGCAGAGGCTTATACCAAAGAAAGACAAAATGTATAAAAGGGTTTCTTTAGTTTAGGAATAGGATGTTGAATCTTTCTTTCTTAGTTAAAGTGTACTCTGACTAAAAAATCAGAAAGGAAAAATACATTTGGAGAGTTGGTGCTAAACATATCTTAATAACAGTAGTATCATGGAAATCTTAACGTTACCACACGGAATTCAAATGAAATACATTAGTCTAGAGTACGGTATTTTTTTGTCTTGCAATATATCTTGATATATGGAACTCATCTGTTAGTATCTACCATCGACCTTGTACGTTCTAGTTATACCACGCAGTGATTTGGAGGACTTCGTGCCGGGAATTAAAGTGAAGGTTTGAGCTCAAGTATCAGTCGTTTTATGAATGTCATTCTGCATATAGGACACTAGATATATGATTTCGTATATTGATTCATTCTCTTATGATTCATAAGTCCAGTACTTAATCATAGAACGAGCGCTATGCTTTTACAGTGTGCTTGCATTTGTATACTGTCTGTTTCAACGACGATACTTATCTGCTTCCCTGTTTGAAATGTATTTTAAACATTCTCTGACTACCTTTTTAATAAATTATCTGCATGAGCTTCTCGTAAACTATAAAGGAATGTTAGTGACATAGCTTCTTAGTTTGATATACGCCCTAAAACTTCTAATTTTTGCAGTATCAGTAATCCTTCCTTGTACAGCATATTCCCCATATCTTTTTTTATTCTCATCAAAGTCACGCTGTTCATAATATGATTGTGAATTTTACAGGCCTTGATCATACTCTCTCTTTACTTTGCTATTTAGTTTATTTACTTTTATTGGTATTTTCCTTTCGTCTTCTTTTGCAAGTCTCAGGATTATATTGCACCTTTCAATTCCTAGAAATTTCTCACTGGAGAAAATATCTGTTTCTTCTTAATACCTTCTATGTGGGATTTTTATTTACCGGTTGCTGAGAATGTCCTGGAAACAGAACGCCTTATATTCTAATCTTTTTTATTCATGGACGGCTCTGTGAAATTCATGTTTTTAGGTCCTGCCTCGACATTCAGGGCATTAGGAAATTCACTCTTGCAATAGTACTTCTTTTTTAAACAAATTGTCTGACATTTACTGGCCATTTTTATTGTTGACATACAGAGTTATTGATAAAGTAACTCTCATTATTTAGTCTTTTAAATCACAAAATCGCCTCATCAGTTGGAAGGGAGTGCGTGGTACAAATATACAAACGCAATAACTGTAAACACAAATTAATTGAAACGACAAATTTCAAAAAACATTGACAATGTAGGACCTACAAATACCTATTTAATCTGATGAGCATATCCTAACACTCCCAATCAAGAAGATAATAAAATATTGTAATATATTTGTTACCTGGCACTTTAATCTGTCAAGTTCTATTTTCATATATACATATATATATATATATATATATATATATATATATATATATATATATATATATATATATATATATATATATATATATATATATATATATATATATATATATATATATATATATATCTTGAAGCGAGCTCCAGGACACAACAGATAATCATACGTAAATTTTGTTTCAGTATGGTTTTAATGGCCTCCATATTTTTCAATTATATATATATATATATATATATATATATATATATATATATATATATATATATATATATATGATTATTTTGAATACAAAAGTAATACAACCAAACAAGGCACCGAAGTGCTGAAGCGTATATATAGCTATGCAGGTAAGCAGAGAGGTACCCCGTCGTTTCCTGATTTCCATTCTTTTTTTTTTTTTTTAAATGTGTCACCAGGACGGGCAAAAAAATAAATAAAACAAAGCAGCCCTCATCGGGCCTGGGCACGAAGAAAACATAAAGTAAATAGAAATAGACATGAATTGTGTTGTGACTTGTCAGATGTGAAGAGATAATATAGAGATGTGTAACTAATATCCAAGAAAATGCGGTGCTGAAGTAGGCATAGAAAAAGAAACGTAATTAAAGGAGGACTTAACATCGAACTGTCCTGGACAGTCCTATTTAAGTCCAAAAGACCTTCAACTGTAGTATCGCAATGGGAGAATGGTTGTCAAAATAATATTATTTACAATAGTCACTTGTTTCTTACTTTTATGTTAAAAGAAACATGTAGTCAATGGTTATCAATAAGATATTTTAAAAGTGAAAACTGAACTTTCGAGGGAATTATAAAGAAGTGCACATAGAAATGTATCAATTCAATGTTAAAATTTTTAAAAGTATTAGAATATTGATATTGCTGAGATGGATATTAGTAGTATTTAATAAGATATCAGTCGGATACCACTAGTACATTAAATATATGACAAGTAAAAGGATAGCAAGACAGAGGTGTTACTGTATAAATATTGTCAGAATAAAAATGAAGATACAACAGCACAAACACTGGTGATATATGTCACCTTCGGTGGGAGATTGATATTTCAGACGAATCTGGAATATACTGGATATCTGGGAGTAAATTTTAGCTTAAGCTTAAAATCAAAAGTGAAAATACATTTATGCTACTTTACCTCAGTGGTAAAAATCATATGAGAGAGAGAGAGAGAGAGAGAGAGAGAGAGAGAGAGAGAGAGAGAGAGAGAGAGAGAGAGAGAGAGAGAGAGAGAGAGAGAGAGAGAGAGAGAGAGAGAGAGATTTTTATTTTATTTTATTAATTTATTGCGCCAAGGCGTCAGACATTACATGAGTTCATACAAATAATGCTTCAAATGGATACAAAACCAAGAGTTGAACATGGTTTACAGGGAGGTGTACATATTGATAAAACATTGCTGCATACTAACACACAACTCACAGTATGGCAGCACAGAGTACATTATATGCAAAAGTAAAGCTCAGAGAAACGCAGAATGCACAAACAGAATTATACAGCAACATACAGAAAATATATGTATAATTCAATATAATTAATGGCCACCAAAGTGAGGATAACGAGCAAGAATAACATCAAGGTTGTCATCATTAAGTAAAAATGAGCAGATCTGTATTAAGTTCTGACCTCGTGGTAAAACATCTCTCACTGTGGGGCACTGAAGACAATAGTGGTCAAGAGTGTTAGCATTAGGATGGTCGCATAGTTTACAGGAGGTGTACTGTGGCATATCTAGAGTCTGGGAGACCTGCCATAAAGGCCGATACCCCATTCTGAGCCGAGCACTAACTACATTGTTTTTCCGCACCATTAACCCGCGTCTGCGATACTTGTAGCGACTGTGAAGAAAGTGATCATGGTGCTGTATGGACACACTGTTGGCCCTCTCCGTGTCCCTGCGCTGGACCGTCATGGCAAACCCAGCTGAGTAGATGATGTTACGTAGGCATCGGAGGGAGGGCTCAGCGTCCACAGCATGCCCATCCAGCATACAGGCCGCCTTGGCAAGACGATCCGCTGTGTCGTTGCCAGTCAGCCCAATGTGGGATGGAGTCCAAACAAATGACACAACAAGAGAAGCATCCCGAGCGGCCGCGAGGCGACATAGTATATCTCCCACAGCACGACCACAGATAGGTCTTGGCGAGGATAGGGCTTGTAGGGCCGATTGGGAGTCACAAATTATTACCCCATTCACTCGTCGTCGAACAAGGAGAGTCACGGCATCCAAGATGGCATTCAGTTCACAGTAGGTGGAGCTCGACGAGGTGGGTAGTCTACGGCCAATCCATGAATCAGCCGGCACAGGCGGCTCCATGGTGGGGGAAAACACAGCACATGCCGCCCTCCCATCTGCTTGCACAGAACCATCAACATAGACGTGGTGCGCTGCAGGGACAGACGTGGATACATCAGCGATAGTCTCCAGAGCTAACTGTCTCTGCAAGGGGGGATAGACATCCTTCGAGGTCGGTGTATATGTGACAGCGGGGAGGGGGACACGCCAGGGTGGTAAATCTGGGACAGCCGCCTGCACTGGCAGGTCGATGTCAAGGCCACGGAGAATGTCACTCACCACCCTGATAAGGTTATGACCTCCTGCTCGAAGTGGGAGCCTGGGTGCGTCTGGATCCAGGGATGTCCTCATGACAGCAGAGAAGTACGGAGCAAGAAAGGGGTAGTGAAGACACTTAACAGTAAAATAGGACACATTGGCATAAATCCTCTCCACAAGAGGGGGCAAGTTGAGCTCCAACTGCATACTCACAATACGGGTAGAGAGAGAACATCCCAAGATAAATCTCATGACTCGATTCTGGAACTTTTCAAGTGGCTCGAGAGCTGGTCTAGGAAGTTGACACAAGGCAGGAGACAGATAGTCAACCACTGACCGAAGTAGTAGGATGTAGAGGGTCCTCGCCACTGGGATGGAGACTCCTGCAGCATTGTTGGCAAGCCACTTGACAGGTGCAAAGCGGGGCTCCAGACGGTCAAGAAGGCTCTTCACAAAGGGATGAATTCGTTGACGTGCAGGTATAGCTGGGGTGATCCGGACTGGTGCACCTAAATACGTGTACTGTGTGCAGTGAGGGATGACATTACCACCCATGGCGAATGCGGGCAGTGCTCTGCAGTTGCGTGAAGTAAAAATTCTGCTTTTTTCTGGGGAGATAATAAGGCCACAGGAGGTAGCAGACACGTAAAAATCATGGAGCATGTGCTGAAGGTCGTGAGTTGAGGTCGTGTGGATGCATATGTCGTCCGCATAGCAGGTAACTGTAGTACCGGGGATGACAGGAAGGAGGGAGAGTAGACGATGCATAAGGATATTGAATAGAAAAGGACTTAGCACACCCCCCTGAGGAGTACCCAGTTCAAACCGTTCATAGGAGCTATACGACCCTTTAAAAAGGACACTTGATGTTCTGTTGCAGAGATATCCCCGTATCCATTTCAGTATGTTCCCCCGAACTCCAAAGTCCACCAGCTGGTCAAGAATAATTTCCTTGTTGGCTATATCGAAGGCAGATTTGAGGTCCAGGAAGGCGACCACACTGGTGGGAGAAAGACGGGTGTAGAGTTCAGCGAGGCAGTGATGTGTGCTCCGTTGTGGGAGGAAACCATAAAGACTGGGGGAGAGTTTATCCTGTAGGCGGTGCATGAGTCGGGCAAGAAGGATGCGTTCAAACACTTTGCTGAAGCAGGAGGTGAGGGAGATAGGCCTAAATTTGTCGGTTCCAGGTTTTGGTAGAGGAATAATAGTGCTTCTGGTCCAGGCAGAGGGCACATGCCCCAAGCAAAAGCAAAGATTGAAGAGCTGCAGTAGGGGGTTACCAGGAACTTTCTGAAGAAGACGGAGAACTTGATATGTAAGACCATCCTCCCCATGGGCAGTATCCTTAATCCTAGCAAGAGCATGTCGTAGTTCATCCTCTATGAATAGGATGTCATCCTCTTCATCCGTCTGTAGTAATGCACCCATTAGGCGGAGGTTACGAACACTGCGGTGGGTGAGAGAGAGAGAGAGAGAGAGAGAGAGAGAGAGAGAGAGAGAGAGAGAGAGAGAGAGAGAGAGCATGACATGAATACTGACGTATCCTTGATCTTTTTTCTATATTTAGGGGCTATATCATAAAGTACGTTAAAAATTTAATGATTAGCCTACTACTTGCATAGCACGAAGATCGTACTCCGCTGACCCCTTCAGCACTCAGTGGTAATAGCATTGCACCAGTAGGTTCACCACCATCCAGTTTTAAGTTTTGTTTGTCTCATCTAAAACGAGCAATATGTTAAATTTAACCTGGAAAGAAGAAAAAAGCACTTCTTTCTCTCTCACACACACTATTATAAGCAAGCTAGAAATGAAAACCTTTGTAAAAGAAGAGGCAGAAAGGGAAAATGAAAGAGATCTTAAGTAGAGAGCCAAGGAAAATCTCAAACATTTGCACAGCTGTCAGAAAGAAATAAAAGGCCATAGAACCAGTTTTACAGTTGGCAAATGCGGACGAGAGGATTACTAAATCAGATTAAGAGATCTGCAAAGAATTGAACAAAGAGTTTCAGTAGACAATATTTCACATCCTTATATTTCAAAAATGAGAGAACATAGACCAATATTAGAGAATATCGTCTCTTCAGCTGCAGAGGTATGAGCGCATTGAAGGTTTTAGAGGCTAATGAAGCTGTGGGTAATGATTTATTAATCCCTTTATGTACTTAAGAGAGAGAGAGAGAGAGAGAGAGAGAGAGAGAGAGAGAGAGAGAGAGAGAGAGAGAGAGAGAGAGAGAGAGAGAGAGAGAGAGAGAGAGAGAGCATGACATGAATACTGACGTATCCTTGATCTTTTTTCTATATTTAGGGGCTATATCATAAAGTACGTTAAAAATTTAATGATTAGCCTACTACTTGCATAGCACGAAGATCGTACTCCGCTGACCCCTTCAGCACTCAGTGGTAATAGCATTGCACCAGTAGGTTCACCACCATCCAGTTTTAAGTTTTGTTTGTCTCATCTAAAACGAGCAATATGTTAAATTTAACCTGGAAAGAAGAAAAAAGCACTTCTTTCTCTCTCACACACACTATTATAAGCAAGCTAGAAATGAAAACCTTTGTAAAAGAAGAGGCAGAAAGGGAAAATGAAAGAGATCTTAAGTAGAGAGCCAAGGAAAATCTCAAACATTTGCACAGCTGTCAGAAAGAAATAAAAGGCCATAGAACCAGTTTTACAGTTGGCAAATGCGGACGAGAGGATTACTAAATCAGATTAAGAGATCTGCAAAGAATTGAACAAAGAGTTTCAGTAGACAATATTTCACATCCTTATATTTCAAAAATGAGAGAACATAGACCAATATTAGAGAATATCGTCTCTTCAGCTGCAGAGGTATGAGCGCATTGATGGTTTTAGAGGCTAATGAAGCTGTGGGTAATGATTTATTAATCCCTTTATGTACTTAAGAGAGAGAGAGAGAGAGAGAGAGAGAGAGAGAGAGAGAGGAGAGGAGAGAGAGAGAGAGAGAGAGAGAGAGAGAGAGAGAGAGAGAGAGAGCATGACATGAATACTGACGTATCCTTGATCTTTTTTCTATATTTAGGGGCTATATCATAAAGTACGTTAAAAATTTAATGATTAGCCTACTACTTGCATAGCACGAAGATCGTACTCCGCTGACCCCTTCAGCACTCAGTGGTAATAGCATTGCACCAGTAGGTTCACCACCATCCAGTTTTAAGTTTTGTTTGTCTCATCTAAAACGAGCAATATGTTAAATTTAACCTGGAAAGAAGAAAAAAGCACTTCTTTCTCTCTCACACACACTATTATAAGCAAGCTAGAAATGAAAACCTTTGTAAAAGAAGAGGCAGAAAGGGAAAATGAAAGAGATCTTAAGTAGAGAGCCAAGGAAAATCTCAAACATTTGCACAGCTGTCAGAAAGAAATAAAAGGCCATAGAACCAGTTTTACAGTTGGCAAATGCGGACGAGAGGATTACTAAATCAGATTAAGAGATCTGCAAAGAATTGAACAAAGAGTTTCAGTAGACAATATTTCACATCCTTATATTTCAAAAATGAGAGAACATAGACCAATATTAGAGAATATCGTCTCTTCAGCTGCAGAGGTATGAGCGCATTGATGGTTTTAGAGGCTAATGAAGCTGTGGGTAATGATTTATTAATCCCTTTATGTACTTAAGAGAGAGAGAGAGAGAGAGAGAGAGAGAGAGAGAGGAGAGAGAGAGAGAGAGAGAGAGGAGAGAGAGAGAGAGAGAGAGAGAGAGAGAGAGAGAGAGAGAGAGCATGACATGAATACTGACGTATCCTTGATCTTTTTTCTATATTTAGGGGCTATATCATAAAGTACGTTAAAAATTTAATGATTAGCCTACTACTTGCATAGCACGAAGATCGTACTCCGCTGACCCCTTCAGCACTCAGTGGTAATAGCATTGCACCAGTAGGTTCACCACCATCCAGTTTTAAGTTTTGTTTGTCTCATCTAAAACGAGCAATATGTTAAATTTAACCTGGAAAGAAGAAAAAAGCACTTCTTTCTCTCTTACACACACACTATTATAAGCAAGTAAGAAATGAAAACCTTTGTAAAAGAAGAGGCAGAAAGGGAAAATGAAAGAGATATTAAGTAGAGAGCTAAGGAAAATCTCAAACATTTGCACAGCTACAGAAAGAAATAAAAGACCATAGAACCAGTTTTACGAGAGCAATACTAAATCAGATTAAGAGATCTGCAAAGAATTGAACAAAGAGTTTCAGTAGACAATATTCCACATCCTTATATTTCAAAAATGAGAGAACATAGACCAATATTAGAGAATATCGTCTCTTCAGCTGCAGAGGTATGAGCGCATTGATGGGGTTAGATACTAATGAAGCTGTGGGTAATGATTTATTAATCCCTTTATGTACTTAAGAATTGTGCTGCCTCATTATATGTAGCACTTTAGATCATATTTGAAAAGTGTCTGAAATCTCGGGAGATTTCAAGTTGCTTGAAGCAGCGAACGGGGTGCCTATCTTTAAAGAAGGCAAAGTGGAACACAGCTCTAAACTATAAATGTGTTTAATTGACTAGGATAGCTTGCATTATGTAGAAACTACTGAGGAAAGAGATTTCGCTCCTCTCGTAGTCTTTTAAGATCTTGCCAGAGAGACAGCATGGCTTGAGAGAAGGCAGATCTACACTAACAAGTTTGCTGAAATATTTTGATGAGGTAAACCTCACCTTACAAGAAATAGAAGATTGGGTAGATTGAATATTCTTAGATTTTAAGAAGACGTTTGATCCAGTCCCACATGGGAGACTCATTAAGGAGCTATAAGTAATGGCAAGAATAGGTGGAAATGCCTTGGAGTGGATAAACGTGTATTTCGAAGGAAAGAAACGGAGGGTTTCAGTAAGACTGTCAGTGTTTGATTGATGAAAGGCTAGCAGTGGGGATCTGCAGGGATTAAGGTTAGGGTCACTTCTGTTTCTTGTGTATGTAAATGATCTGTTGGAGAATATATTTGCATTTTAGATATCTTTACAGATGATACAAAGTTTGCGAAGAGAGTACAGGACAAAAGTAGTGGTAAGGGCTACAGAATGTCTAAATAGCTTGCACGAGTGGTCAGACAAGTGGTCAATGTCATTCAATACTTCAAAAAGTAAGCCAATGAAAGCAATGCGAATGCAGAAGCGTGCAAGAAGTCCCATGTTCTGGTATTCATAAGTTTCACAGGAACTTCAATAAAGGTAGCATATGTTTTCTTGGCCAATATGCTTGCGTCTTTCAGGTATACGGACAAACAATTTTCACAATTATTCACATAACTTATAAGGGACCTAACTTGAATATGCATCACTCTTCTGGAATCCAGACCTGAGAAGCATATAAACCTATTGGAAAAAAATTCTGAGACTTGCTACGAGGCTGATGAGAGATAGGAAATCCTAGTTATGAGGAAAGGATTAAGAAGTTAGACTAGCCACCATGCGACGCTAGAAAAAAAGGTTGATGTGGTAACGGTTGTTAA
>JAXCGZ010003777.1:100000-107500 GCA_037179515.1 Halocaridina rubra | reverse complement strand
TATCTATATGCTTTTTCAAGAGTGGAATCCCAAAGGGGGCTGCATTATCAAGCTTTGGCTTCGCATAAGTTAAATAAATATTTCTGAACATCTTGTCCATATGTCTGAAGGTTACCCTTACATTTGCTAAGATATCATATGCCGTCCTTGCTATGCCATTTATATGCACTTCTGGAGACAAATCTGCCAATAAACTTTTATGTATTTATATACATTTCAACGTATTTACATATATTTATATATGCTGTATGTGAGTGCATGTGTGTGTGTATATGTATGCTTGTGCGTGAATCTGTGTGTAATTGTCAAGTGCAAGATTGGTAATAAATTAATGATTAAAAGATATACTCAACTAGAGTGCATATTATTGTTTCCCCTTTGGTAATTCATATGTAAACAAAGAAAGAAGCACTAATAATGAAAGACAGCAACCAAGTAAGCAAACAAGAGGAAAGATGATAAAAGAATCTGAAGGTTTTTTGTTTTAGCTTGCTTGGGTATAACAGAAATTTTATTCTATGTGAAGCAGGACCTCAGACATTACTTTCATGAAAGGACGTCATACTTTGACAATGTACCTGCACAAATCCTTATTAAGGAATTACACATCACGCACTTACGAATTCAAACAGGATTAGTGTCAGAAAATCTATATATACACATCAGGTTGTAAAAGAGACTACTCGAGTTTATATTTACAATGTTTTATATTCGTATTAGGTTAGTATTTTTCCCATGTTAAGTGATAGCTGCTGAACAAACATGTTTACCTTCTTTAAGTCAGAGCATATGAAGATATAATTCTCTCATTGACCTCACACATTTCATGGGTACGCACGAGCTTCCTAAGTTAATAAGGCTATAACAATAGTGACACCATTACCCTATCTTTCATATTCCTAGAAGCCTCTGGGAAAGATATAGATGAACATGCCACCTTGGAGAACTGAAGTCGGGAACTCTTGGGTGGGTGGCATATTGGCAAATTTTATCAGGATTCGGCACAAATCTGAACCTCTGTGTCTTAAACCACAGCTCTGAAGGTAACCACATGGAGTGATTATTAATCATTCTCAGTATTATTCCGACTAGTAGCATACAAGAGAGAGTCGAAGTACGCTCTTACCTAACCAACTGTAACCTAACCTTTTAGTACCATTGGCCTTGAGTGCCGAATTGTTATATGGGTTGACGATATGAAACCGGGCTCGATATTTGCCATTGGGGAAGTATTATAATATTTTAAACTCATAACCTCCATTCATTGTATATGCAACGAGAAATATAATACGTCATTATAGTGTATCTTCAATGCGTTTTAGTTTCTCCTGGCAATAAGTTTTATATCTCTCAGCTTTTCATTCCCTCTTACGCTCAGAATTTTGTATGACTATTGGAAAATCGTTGTAGATAATTTCATTCACACTAAGGGTCGTAATTGCAGACTTCCATTCCAGTGCAAAATGTGTCATGCATGATCCTTTATTTTATTGTGATTCCTTTTCTTCCCTATCTAAAGATATATGTTTGGTAATAGAAAAGTCTGTATTTTTACATGTAATTTTCTATGAATATAATTTTGCATGTCGTCTGAAGTCATATGTCATACAAATTAAATCCTAATGTTCCATTTGCTTTTTTTTTTAATGTAGAGTGAAAAATACATTTCTGTACATTATAATTTCTCTATCGGGCTTTTAGTGTCTAAATGTGAGAGTCTATTAGTTCTTTCATAATTGTGCTATATCACGAATAATATGATTATATTAATGCCTAGGTTATGAATCATAAGAACTTTTTTATTTATATTTTTTTTTGGAACACCAACACATTTGGAAAAAAAAAATCTCGATAGAGGTAAATATTCCTATGTAATTCTATGATTTATCTCAAAAGATTCTTCTTCGGAGAACGTTAAGCTAAATCAATACAGCATATTTTTCCTTGCATAATAAATAATTGTATTATTTTTTTTTATTTGTATTTCTAGTGAAAATTCGGATTTACAATACTGTTTAAGATTTTGTTGTTTCTTTTGAAGAATTTAAAAGAGTAACCAGAATAAGAGAGAAAGTGTTTAACAATTGTCAAAGGAATCCAATCTCTGAAACTTTCATATATATGTAACTAGAATTCAGAGTATATTATCGAGTGAGCGTTAAGGAATATGTTGGAGAATTAAGGCTTGATGCTATTCTTAATGCCCCACGATGAGCTTAATTGCGGTTCTGTCAATTTCCGAGTCGAGTATTCTAACCACTCGACTGCCATTGTCCTTCATTCTCAACGATGGCAATGTCAAAATCTTAACCCAGATTAGAAAAAGAAAAGAAAATTAATGTAGTGGAAAGAACTCAAGTTATTTGGCATCCGCTAAATTTCGAATTTGGATTTTTTTTTTCCAGTCAATTAGATTCTCGTGAGATACAAAGATGGGGTAGGGAGCAGACTTTATATTAAATTTGATTCATTATTTTAAGTAAAAGCAAAATTGGAAGTCTACAGTTTCTTGTAATCGATCATCGTGTTCTGTTATGATTGTAAAATCGCGATGACGAAGATATTCTGATAGGTCAAATTCCTTTATCATTCATCCTGTAGTCTATTAATAATCCAGTGTCTCCGTCTGAGGATCAATTATTAATTCTTATATATATATATATATATATATATATATATATATATATATATATATATATATATATATATATATATATATATATATATATATATATATATATACATATATATATATATATAGTTTTCTCTATGTAATGAAAAATCCCTTTGTCCTTTATCTTTTGATGTAAACTAATGAGTTTTGATAAATAAATAAACAACTAATTAAATTTATATAAGAATATAATAGGTAGATGGATGGATATAGAGAAAGAGTGATAGATTAATATATATATATATATATATATATTATATATATATATATATATATATATATATATATATGTATATATATATATATATATATATATATATATATATATATATATATATATATATATATATATATATATATATAAGTATGTGATTACCTAATTGTGATTACCTAATTGTGTTTACGGGAAAGAGCCCAAAGCTCGTATCTTCCCGTCTCCTGATCGGTTCCATTTTAGACTTAGTGATACTTATCATACCTGTCCTTAAAACTATGGATTGAGATAGCATTAACTACCTCCTCGCTTAGCCAATTCCAATTATCAACTACTCTTACACTGAAAAAGTATTTCCTTACATCCTGCAAAGAAGTTTTCTTACGAAGCTTCAAACTATGACCTCTAGTGTGTGTGTGTGTGTGTGTGTGTGTGTGTGTGTGTGTGTGTGTGTGTGTGTGTGTGTGTGTGTGTGTGTGTGTGTGTGTGTGTAATTGTTTCACAAATACTCAGAGACACACTACGAAGCTCAGTTAAAATCTTTTTGAATATGAATAATACTCCCTTGTAAAGCAAATGCTTCTTTCGTTTGAGGTCCATATATGGAACTGAAATATAATCCATTTGTCTAGGGAACAAGTTAGCTCAACTCGGCATCAGTTCCCAGCATGGATTAATGAAGAGGGTTGGTGCCTAATAAATGAACCAAAACCAAATTCTAACATTGCAGGAGGTTGGTCTCTCTCTCTCTCTCTCTCTCTCCTCTCCTCTCTCTCTCTCTCTCTCTCTCTCTCTCTCTCTCTCTCTCTCTCTCTCTCTCTCTCTCTCCTCTCTCTCTCTCCCTCTCTCTCTCTCTCTCTCTCCCTCTCTCTCTCTCTCTCTAAATAAATAAATAAATAAATAAATAAATAAATAAATAAATAAATAAATAAATAAATAAATATTTTTGAAGCTTTGTCTCGAATCTAATTTCCTGAGTACTTAACTGGTAAAGAAACTCAAGAACGCAATCTGGCAAAAAGAAAGCCAAAAATTCTCAAAGATTATTGCTGTTGTATCACAATGTAAATATCCTTTGTCAGTGAGGGTCACCTTTCATTTGCTCTCCTATAACGATAGATTCGAATGTTTAATGCATGACAGTCGTGAATTGGGCATTATGTGAAATATATTGACGATACGGAAGCTAAGATTGAGGCGGCATCCCTGTGCTACATTCCTTGATTCGGTAAGCGTTATTTTTACTTTTCCTCGTGATGGCTATTTCAGTAAGTGAGAGAGAAATTGTTAAATAAGTAAATAGGGAAAAAAGTTCTTTGCGAATAAATTAAGTCGGAATCTCCATAGCCTATTAATATAGGGTAGCTTTAAACCATGCATCGTAAAGAGGTTAATTGGAGAAGCATTAGCGATCAATATAGCTGAATGTTGTCATGCTGGCGTCACGGTAGAATTAGAAGGCTACATTGTACATAAGATGAAAGGTACTCTGTGTTTATATATTTAAGTTTTTCTATAAATTTGAGAATTATCTGAAATAATTCCTGGTATTTATTAGCGACACTGATATGCACACTAATTAGAAAATTAATACGATTTTTATTTAGGTACGTTTCATTGATTTAAATATTGTGAAGTTTTACTACATTTTCTTCTATATTTTTATGTTTAGTAATTGATAATATTGGCAGCTAGGCCCATAGCGAGTGTATCGTGGATATAGAATGTCGATAATTTTGCTAAACTATGCAGAACTTTTTTTTTCATATACTAAATATAGGTAAAGGACAAAAATATGCATATGCAAAGACGATAGTGAGGTTTGTCAAAACAAGCTGAGATGTTGACAGACGTCTCTTTAATAGAGTAACAGAGACCTTTATAGGAGAAAGTTCCAGGAAATGAAATCCAGCTTCTAGAAGTCACCTTACTTCTAACGTCTTACTTCCAATCGTAGGTAGGATAGCTAGCCTATCAGTGGAATTAGCCGTCTTCCTCATGCTCTCCTATCCTCGAAAATTCTTCCTCGTCTTAATTCTTCTGTTGTTGGAATGTCAGGCTGCACCAAAATCTCTTCC
Organism: Halocaridina rubra; assembly: GCA_037179515.1. Classification (NCBI taxonomy): domain Eukaryota; kingdom Metazoa; phylum Arthropoda; class Malacostraca; order Decapoda; family Atyidae; genus Halocaridina; species Halocaridina rubra. The sequence goes on along the minus strand of JAXCGZ010003777.1, from coordinate 102,534 downwards.
ATCGCGTCTGGCCAACGTTTTCGAGGTGTACCTCAACCTCACCTTCCATCTGCAGTTCAGTTCCATCTCATCTAGGCATTTCGATTCTCAACCATTCTTTCCACATGTCCTAAACGTCCCAACTGTCTATTTTCAATTGTGCTCCATATTAGAGCTCTTCAACCAGTTTCTATATATATTCATTACATATTTAATGTCTCCTTGTTTCCTTTACCATATTTCTCAAGATTTTTATCTCTTAGGTTTGGATTTTGTTTTTTCTTTACTTGTTATGGTCCAACTCTCTGATCTATACATTATTATCGGTATAATCTGTCCCTCAAATATGGCTCTCGTGCGGAGATGATGACAGACATATCTCAGTGAGAGTTACAGAGATCTTTGTAGAGGAAACTTCTTGGAAATAAGGTAAAATATTCTAGAAGGAAAAAAATGGCGCATAATTATTGCGCCTTAGCACACTAATTATGTTTCTTAGGTTCCATTCCCGGTCAGGGGCAAAATAAGTTTCATGTTTTCACATATGTTAATGTGTATTTGATTATAATTGATGCCTGTATAGAATGGAAGTTGAATTAAATACGAAAGCTAATCCAAAATCAAAGTTGGAAAGAAGCTGTAAAGTGAGCAAACTGCATTCAGAAGAATGCCACATTCCCAAGCTTAGCAGTTTGCTGAGAGTCTAGCTTCATCTGACTTCGGTGATGTAGCTGATAGTGCCGTAACACGGTAATCATGTGTTTTAGGTTCGAATTCCGTCTGGGGAAACAGATTGGTATTCAGATAGAATGCGTTCATTCCTAGTATGGCAGATAAAGCTGTAAGGTTCGATTCCCTTTTAACCTTCTGTGGTGTAGTTGGTAGCACCTTGACATAGTAATTATGTGTCCTAGGTTTGAGTCCCAGCCTTTGTAAAATATGATTCATTTTTTTCACATATGTTAATGTGTTTATTTTATTATTTCTGATGCCTATTCAGATTGAGATTTGAATTAAATGCGAAAACTAAGACACGAGTAAGGTTGGGGAAACGGTAATATATATACAAACCAACAAACTTTATTTCCATTTCAATACAATGGGTATTCGTCAGCCAGGGCAAGACCCAACCCCCCACTGTGGTGTCAAACCACAGCAGTTCCTGCCAGTAAACAGCTTAAACTATCGGTCTTGGACGGGAACCGATCTTTCGACCTCGTGAATGCGAAGCCAGCGCGTTACCACTGTACTGGGATATAGCGAGTGTTAGAAGTAAGGTAAATAGATAAGTAGCTTGTAAGTTAGTTAGAAAAACACAAGTGCAATGAAATATTGATCTATATTAGTGTCCAATGCTCCATTCACTGTAAGTGCATGTATTGTCACCTTAACTCTAAAAGTCTGGTCAGTCTATTGTGAACCTCTGAAGTCGTTTCATACATTTACCATATCATATGTGTACAGACACAGTTCACCTGTCTATTAGTATCAAAATTTTCATGAAATTTACTATATCAATCACATTCTTTCGTATGCCATTTATTTCGATTTTTTTTCATATTGCATTTTTTTTTCACTCAGATTCGTATATATTGTACTTGGACTTATAATCAATATACAGGCAAATGATCCCAAAGTAATGGTAATTATTTATGTAAATAGTACATACCTTCTGTGGGATGCGTCGACAGCCTTTTACAAAGTTCATCGACACTGCCAAATTCATCCGTGAGCCTCTTGAGGCCATCTGCGCCCCTGGCTTCCATGAGAAACCTCAGCTGTTCGCTGGATACTCCAAAAAGTCCCCCTCGACCACTCATTCCGTCAGACATATCTATGCTTTTTCGGTACATAATAAAACTACAACACCCTGGACAAACAATCAGTATGTTTTGTGTTCACATTCAATGACACATTTGGTCATGTAATTTTATCTGGAAAATTTTATTTAACATCCCTTCATATTACGTTCTCTCTGAGTTATAGACTTCAGATTCCTATTCATTAACTAGATTTCTTGGAGTAGTTTTTACATTTGGACTTTTTTTTAAGTTAGCTTGAGAATGCTCACATTTTTAAGATAGATTTTATCTTAGTTGAATTTGCAGACGGTACATGATGACTCTGTATTATGCTGTATTGATTTGGTGCATGCATGTTTCTTCTGCACAAAAAAAAAATCAAAAGCAATAATATTTTTGTATTTACTATTAGTCCTTTAGTAGTTTTTATTATTTTGATATATGAGACACTTCAAGTATACATCTTTTTTAGATGTTTATAATGTTTACTAAATGTTTTGCCAAAGTCCACTGTTTGCTTTTAGCAAAAAGAGTCAAAACTGAGATACCGACGATTATTCTTATAATCTTACTGAAGTATATATAATTTTTGCAATACAAATATACCTCTTACTATGCATTATGCTGATGCGGTCACTATTATAAGCAAGTTCTGTTGCTTTGTATTAACGAATTGTTTTCATATTTAAAAAAAAAAAATTCACGTGTCACTAAAGCTTTTTATATGTTTAGCTTTTCTTTCTTCTTTTTTAA
>JAXCGZ010003777.1:87500-97500 GCA_037179515.1 Halocaridina rubra | reverse complement strand
AAGTAAAAAACGAGAACAATGGTAGAGAACTTCAGGAGGATCTAAATAATCTGCATGAGTGGTCAGAAAAGTGGCTAATGAAATTCAATACTTCAAAATGTAAGGTAATGAGAATGGGTACAAGTGCAAGAAGGCCCAAGCTTGACTACTCGGTGGCTGGAGTACAACTTCAAGAGACAGAAAATGAGAGAGATCTAGGAGAAAACATACTGGCAGATTTGTCTCCAGAAATACATATAAATGGCATAGTAAGTGCAGCATATGCATTCTTATCAAATGTAAGGGTAGCCTTCAGGCACATGGACAAGGAAATGTTCAGAAATATTTATGTAACCTATGTGAGGCCAAAACTTGAATATGCAGCCCCCTTTTGGAATCCGCACTTGAAAAAGCACATAGCTAAGCTTGAAAAAGTTCAAAGACATGCCACGAAACTGGTGCCAGAAATACGCAATCTAAGTTATGATGAGAGGCTGAGGGAATTAGACTTACCATCACTCGAAGCTAGAAGAGTGAGGGGGGATATGGTGACAGTCTTTAAATTCCTTCATGGTTATGATAGAGTGGATAGGGATCGATATTTTGATACGGCTGGCTCTAGAACTAGAGGTCATAGTTTGAAGCTTCGTAAGAAAACTTCTTTGCAGGATGTAAGGAAATACTTTTTCAGTGTAAGAGTAGTTGATAACTGGAATTTGCTAAGCGAGGAGGTAGTTAATGCTATCTCAATCCATAGTTTTAAGAACAGGTATGATAAGTATCACTAAGTATAAAATGGAACCGATCAGGAGACGGGAAGATACGAGCTTTGGGCTCTTTCCCGTAAACACAAGTAGGTAATCACAATTAGGTAATCACACACATACACACACACAGCCGTTTACCTGATTCTGTGGTTCCATATATTGTTAAAATCAGTATCCTTCCCATTTATATTAACTTGTTAGTTAGTTTGATTCGCGAAATAATTGAACAATTAAATAAATACCAAAAATACATCTGTCAACAGATCTGAGTTAAGTTGCCAAGTAGCACAGCTGTCTTATTTTCTTCAATTTTTTTTTATTTTCTTTTAGGTCTCTCTTTTACTATTTTTTATTTTGTATATATATTGAGTTAAATGTAAAGTCTGATCCTGTTATAACATATCTTCGTTAGCAAGTTAAAGAAGAATATATAGCAGAAACAGGTGGGTGTCTCCTTAGATACAAATTCGAATTTTCCTGCAATTTGACTTTTGTTTTTGTTTTATTAGCATTTTTTCTTTCTTTTTATCCTCAAATTACTATAGTCAAATTTTTAAGTTAAGATGTATGTTACCAGAAAGGAGATAAATTGAGTCACTAAATAGCACTTATATGAAGATATAAATATACTGTGTGAAGCTTAAATAAAAGTTTTTTCTCTCTTTTTTTTCTCTTTCTCTTCTTCTTTCTATATTCTGAGAGGGAAAACATAAAAATGAGGCCATCTCTGTCCCAAACCTCTCCCATCAATGGGTCGGGGGGAGGGGTAGCTATTAGGAGACTAAAACAGAAAATCAAGGATTTAGAGGCAATGGTTATAAGCCTTGATGATAAAATTCGGAATATGGATAGAGAAATGAAAGAGAATGAAACACTCAGAGAGGAAACAAGACTTTTGAAGGAAGCAAATAAAGAACAAGGGCAGGAGAGAAAGGAACTAGAAAAACAAATAAAGAAACTGGAAGGGGAAAAGAGTGAACTAGAAACCAGAATTTCTAAACAAGAAGATAAAAACAAACAGCTGAACGACAACCTAAATGAATTAGATGTTAGTTCACTGCTCTCTTCTGAGAGAGACGAGATTACAGCTTGGAATGTCCAAATTAAGGAAAATATTGAACAGTTTAGAAAAGAGTTCCAGGAGCTGAATATGGAACATGATATCATGAAAACTTCCTTTGCTGAGGCACTAAAGGGGAATGTGGCAGTAAAAGAGGCTGTAATGGTGGTAGCACTGGAAAACATACAAACAGTTGACTATAAAGAGACAGTAATCAAAAAAATAAAAGACGTTGTGATGGAAAGGGCAAATCCAATAATTAAACAGGCCCTTGATAAAGAGAAGACAGTGGTAATCTTAGGCATAAGCGAATCCCAGGAGCCAACATGGCAGGGCAGACTTGAAGAAAATAAAGCTAGGGTTGTAGACCTGATAAGAAAGCTTGGAGTAGTTTGTGGTCCTGGGGATATTGTAAACATTCACCAACTAGGCAAATATTCGAGGGAAGGAAAGCCGAGACCAACAAAAGTAGCATTTGAGGGAGGGGAAACATGTAGGGATATATTGTTGAGAAAAAAAATCTAAAAGACCTTCAAGAATTCAAAGAAGTGTTCATTAGACGATACAGAACACAGGAAGAGATGGAATGAATCAAAAACTTGTTGCAAGAGGCAAAAAGGTTAAATGAGGAAAGAAATGAAGAACAGAAGAAAAATTTTAATTTCAGAGTTCTTCCAGACAAAGGGGAGATAAAGAAGATAATGACAGAAGATCAGGGGATGGGGCCTCATTAAGATTGTTATACACAAATGCTGATGGATTAGCTGGTAAGGCAGTAGAATTAAAAGATAGGATTCACAACAGTAAGGCAGATATAGTAGCAATTACAGACACTAAGTTGAGTGAGGACATAAACAGTGTCACAGTTTTTCCTAAAAGCTTCAGAATATTAAGGGTTGAAAGATCTGAGAGGACTGGTGGAGGGATAGCACTGCTCATAAGTGAAAGGATTCAAGTTGAAGAAATACACTTGGCTATACAAAGTGAGTTCAATGAATTTCTTGTTGCTCGCATAAATACTGAGTCAGAGAGCATTATAATAACTGTTGTATATAACCCACCAAGGAACCAGAATAGGCTAGAAGCTTATGAGGAAAGTCATATAGGTACTATTGAAGTCATAAACTCAGTTGTTAACATGGCACGGGAGAGAAAATGTTGGATTTTGATTATGGGAGATTTTAATCATAAAGAGATAGATTGGATAAATCTTGACCCACAAGTGGTGAGGACTCATTCGGGGCAATATTTCTAGATTGTGTACAAGGGAATTTCCGACACCAACATGTAATGAAACCAACAAGGGCCAGGGGTGGGGATGAGCCATCACTACTTGATCTAGTGTTCACAGATAATGTGTTGGATATTGAAAAAATTGAGTATGAACCACCAATTGGAAAGAGTGACCATTGTGTGTTTCTGATGGAGTGTATCATTGAAGATATTCTGCCTGAGAGTAGAGGCACTGAGGACATGAGGAGGAACTATCCGAAAGGAGATTACATCAAAATGAATGAGCTTTTAGCAGTTATTGACTGGAGAACATTATTTTACAACAAATCTGTACAAGAAAGGAATGACATCTTTTGTGAGAAATATGGAAAGATAGTAGATTGCTGCATACCTTTCACCAAAGTAGGTGTAATTCATGCCAGAGAGAAATAGTTCGATAATGAGTGTAAAAGAGCTAAGGAGTGGGGAGACAAATGCTGGAAAAGGTATAGAAGGAGAAAAAAACATAAATGCCTGGCAAACCTACAAAAGAGCAAGAAATGACTACCTAAGTAAAAGAAGAGAGGCAGAGAGAGACTATGAAAGGGCTATCACCTGAGAGGCTAATGAAAATCCCAAGCTTTTCCACAGCTTTATCAGAGGAAAATTGAGGGTAAAAGAACAGGTTTTAAGGCTTAAGAGAGAAGATGGAAGCATCACTGAGACAGATGAAGAGATCTGCAAAGAATTGAACAAGGAGTTTCAGTCAATATTTACAGTAGAAAATACCCCACCCTCTCAGATTGCAGAGATAGAAGCTCATGGGCCGGTATTAGAGAACATTAACCTTACTGCCACAGAGGTATGCAAGGCGCTGATGGCGTTAGATGTTCATAAAGATACAGGTCCTGATGACATATCCCCTCATGTACTTAAAAAATGCCCAAACTCAATAACAGTGGCACTAAGTATCATATTTAAAATGTCACTGGAGTCAGGGGAGATTCCAAGATGCTGGAAGCAAGCAAATGTGATACCTATCTTCAAAAAGGGAAGGAGGGACACGGCTCTGAACAATAGACCAGTTTCCTTGACCAACATAGTTTGCAAAGTTATGGAGAAACTACTAAGGAAACATAACTCTATTCACTTGGAATCCTTCAATTTTTTGTCAGTGAGGCAACATGGCTTCAGAGAAGGTAGATCAACAGTAACAAACTTATTAGAATTTTATGATGAGGTAAGCCGAATCTTACAGGAAAGAGAGGGCTGGGCAGATTGCATATTCCTAGACTTCCAGAAAGCGTTTGACACTGTTCCACATGGGAGACTTATTAGGAAGCTGCAAGCAATGGCTAGAATTGGTGGAAATGTCTTGGAATGGATAAAAACTTACTTAGAAGGAAGGGAACAGAGGGTTAGTGTAAGACACTCAGTGTCTGAATGGAGAAGAGTTAGTAGTGGAGTTCCACAGGGTTCAGTTTTAGGGCCACTTTTGTTCCTTGTATATGTTAATGACCTACCAGAGTCTGTAAATTCATTCATGAATATGTTTGCAGATGATGCAAAGATTGTGAAGAAAGTAAGAAACGATAACAATGGTAGAGAACTTCAGGAAGATCTAAATAGTCTGCATGAGTGGTCAGAAAAGTGGCTAATGAAATTCAATGCTTCAAAATGTAAGGTAATGAGAATGGGTACAAGTGCAAGAAGGCCCAAGCTTGACTACTCGGTGGCTGGAGTAACACTTCAGGAGACAGAAAATGAGAGAGATCTAGGAGTAAACATACTGGCAGATTTGTCTCCAGAAATACATATAAATGGCATAGTAAGGGCAGCATATGCATCCTTATCAAATGTAAGGGTAGCCTTCAGGCACATGGACAAGGAAATGTTCAGAAATATTTATGTAACCTATGTAAGGCCAAAACTTGAATATGCAGCCCCCTTTTGGAATCCGCACTTGAAAAAGCACAAAGCTAAGCTTGAAAAAGTTAAAAGACATGCCACGAAACTGGTGTAAGAAATACGCAATCTAAGTTATGATGAGAGGCTGAGGGAATTAGACTTACCATCACTCGAAGCTAGAAGATTGAGGGGGGATATGGTGACAGTCTTTAACTTCCTTCATGGTTATGATAGAGTGGATAGGGATCGATATTTTGATATGGCAGGCTCTAGAACTAGAGGTCATAGTTTGAAGCTTCGTGAGAAAACTTCTTTGCAGGATGTAAGGAAATACTTTTTCAGTGTAAGGGTAGTTGATAATTGGAATTCGCTAAGCGAGGAACAAACAAACAAACAAACAAACTTTATTTCCATTTCAATACAATGGGTATTCATCAGCCAAGGCAAGCCCCAACCCCCCACTGTCGTGTCCAACCACAGAAGTTCCTGCCAGTAAACAGCTTAAACTCTTGGTCTTGGACGGAAACCGATCTTTCGACCTCGTGAATGCGAAGCCAGCGCGTTACCACTGTACTAGCCAGTAGTTAATGCTATCTCAATCAATAGTTTTAAGGACAGGTATGATAAGTATCACTAAGTAGAAAATGGAACCGATCAAGAGACGGGAAGGCACGAGCTTTGGGCTCTTTCCCGTAAACACAATAAGGTAATTACAATTAGGTAATTACGCACGCACGCACGCACGCACACACACACACACATACACACACTCACTAGGGTTGTAGACTTGATAAGAAAACTTGGAGTAGTTTGTGATCCTGAGGATATTGTAAGCATTCGCCAACTAGGTAAATATTCTAGGGAAGCAAAGCAGAGACCAACAAAAGCAACCTTTTATAGAGGAGACACATGTAGAGAAATATTGATGAGGAAAAAAGTCTAAAAGATCTTCAAGAATTCAAAGAAGTGTTCATTAGATGATACAGAACACAGGAAGAGATGGAATGAATCAAAAACTTGTTGCAAGAGGCAAAAAGGTTAAATGAGGAAAGAAATGAAGAACAGAAGAAAAATTTTAATTTCAGAGTTCTTCCAGACCAAGGGGAAATAAAGAAGATAATGACAGAAGATCAGGGGATGGGGCCTCATTAAGAGTGCAATACACAAATGCTGATGGATTAGCTGGTAAGGCAGTAGAATTAAAAAATAGGATTCACAACAGTAAGGCAGATATAGTACTAGTTACCGAGACTAAGTTGAGTGAGGACATAAACAGTGTCACAGTATTTCCTAGGGGCTTCAGAATATTAAGGGTTGAAAGATCTGAGAGGACTGGCGGAGGGATAGCACTGCTCATAAGTGAAAGGATTCAGGTTGCGGACATAAACTTTGCTATAGAGAGTAAGTTCAAGGAATTCCTTGTTGTTCGCATAAATACTTGGTTAGAGAGCAATATAATAAATGTTGTATATAACCACCAAGGAACCAACATAGGCTAGAAACTCATGAGGAATGTCATATAAGTACTATTGAGGTTATGAACTCAGTCGTTAAGATGGCATGGGAAAGAAAATGTAGGATTTTGATTATGGGAGATTTTAATCATAAAGAGATAGATTGGATAAATGTTGACCCACACAGTGGTGAGGACAAATTCGGGGCAAGATTCATAGATTGCATACAAGGGAATTTCCTACAACAACATGTACTGGAAACAACGAGGGCCAGGAGTGGGGATGAGCCGTCTCAACTTGATCTAGTATTTACAGATAACATGTTGCATATTGAAAAAGTTGAGTACGCCCACCAATTGGAAAGAGTGACCACTTTCTGTTGCTGATGCAGTATATCATTAAAGATTTTCTGCCTGGAAGTAGAGGCAATGAGGACATGAGGAGTCACTATTCGATAGGAGATTACATCAAATTTAATTAGCTTTTTGCAGTTATTGACTGGAGAACCTTATTTTACAACAAATCTGTACAAGAAATGTACGACATCTTCTGAGAGAAATATGGGAAGTTAGTAGATTGCTGCATACCTGTCACCAAAGTAGGTGCAATTCATGCCAGAGAGAAATAGTTCGATAATGAGTGCAAAAGAGCTAAGGAGTGGAGAGACAAATACTGGAAAAAGTATAGGAGGATAAAAAAAACATAAATGTCTGGCAGACCTATAAAAGAGCAAGAAATGATTACCTAAGTAAAAGAAAAGAGGCAGAGAGAGACTATGAAAGGGACATCACCTGGAAGGCTAATGAAAATCCCAAGGTTTTCGACAGTTTTATCCGAGGAAAACTGAAGGTAAAAAAACAGGTTTTAAGGCTTAAGAGAGAAGATGGAAGCATCACTGAGACGGATGAAGAGATCTGCAAAGAATTGAACAAGGAGTTTCAGTCAATATTTACAGTAGAAAACACCCCACCCCCTCAGATTGCAGAGATAGAAGCTCATGGGCCGGTATTAGAGAACATCATCCTTTCAGCCACAGAGGTATGCAAAGTGCTGATGGCGTTAGATGACCATAAAGCTACAGGTCCTGATGATATATCCCCTCATGTACTTAAAAAATGCATATATTCAATATCAGTGGCACAAAGTATCATATTTAAAAAGTCGATGGAGTCAGGGGAGATTCCAAGATGCTGGAAACAAGCGAACGTGATACCTATCTTCAAAAAGGGGAGGAGGGATATGGCTCTAAACTATGGACCTGTTTCCTAGACCAGTTTAGTTTGCAAAGTTATGGAGAAACTACTAAGGAAACATATCTCTATTCACTTGGAATCCTTCAATTTTTTGTCAGTGAGACAACATGACTTCAGAGAAGGTAGATCAACAGTAACAAACTTATTAGAATTTTATGATGAGGTAAGCAGAATCTTACAGGAAAGAGAGGGCTGGGCAGATTGCATATTCCTAGACTTCCAGAAGGCATCTGACACTGTCCCACGTGGGAGACTTATTAAGAAATTGCAAGCAATGGTTAGAATAGGTGGAAATGTCTTGAAATGGCTAAAAACCTACCTAGAAGGAAGGGAACGGAGGGTTAGAGTAAGACACTCAGTGCCTGAATGGAGAAGATTTAGTAGGGAAGTGCTTTAGAGTTCAGTTTTAGGGCCACTTTTGTTCCTTGTATATGTTAATGACCTACCAAAGTCTGTAAAATCATTCATGAATATGTTTGCAGATGATGCAAAGATTGTGAAGAAAGTAAGAAACAAGAACAATGGCAGAGAACTTCAGGAAGATCTAAATAGTCTGCATGAGTAGTCAGAAAAGTGGCTAATGAAATGCAATACTTCAAAATGTAAGGTAATGAGAATGGGGACACGTGCAAGAAGGTCCAAGCTTGACTACTTAATGGCAGGAGTAAAACTTTAAGAGACAGAAAATGAGAGAGATCTAGGAGAAAACATACTGGCAGATTTGTCTCCAGAAATGCATATCAATGGCATAGTAAGGGCAGCATATGCTTTCTTAGCAAATGTAAGTGTAGCCTTCAGGCACATGGACAAGGAAATATTCAAAAATATTTATGTAACCTATGTGAGGCCAAAACTTGAATATGCAGCCCCCTTTTGGAATTCGCACTTCAAAAAGCACGTAGTTAAGCTAGGAAAAGTTCAAAGACATGCCATGGAACTGGTGCCAGAAATACACAATCTCAGGTATGATGAGAGAATGAAGGAATTAAACTTACTATCACTCGAAGCTAGAAGATTGAGGGGGGATATGGTGACAGACTTTAAATTCCTTCATGGTCATGATAGAGTGGATAAGGATCGATATTTTGATATGGCTGGCACTAGAACTAGAGGTCATAGTTTGAAGCTTCATAAGAAAACTTCTTTTCAGGATGTAAGAAGGTACTTTTTTAGTGTAAGAATAATTGATAATTGGAATTCACTAAGTATCACCAAGTACAAACTGGAGCAGATCAGGAGAAGGGAAGTTACGAGCTTGAGACTCTTTTCCGTAAGCACAATTAGGTAATTGCAATTAGGTAATTACACACACACACACACAAACAGATGATACCTAATGTAAAAGACGTACTAAACTATAATTTTTTTTCTTTTTGCGCGCGCGCGCACGTGTGTGTGTTTGCGTTCGTGTGCATGTGTGAGGGAGTGTTAGTGTGAGCGTATTTTCCGTTTACATTTTTCCCTTTTCGTTGTCTTATCCTAAAAACATTTTTTTAGTGTTTCCTTATTAGACAGTCTTTATTCATAGTATTTCTAAATATATTGAGAAATTAAGTGTTAGTGCTGAAAGCGATTTCAGTGTATATACTAAAAATTGCAAGATAAGAAATATCTTTATATTGAGTAATATCAACCTCATTTTGAACTTAGTTAAAAAAACTGGGAACTTGTTAAGTACAGAGCTAGTAAAAACATATATTTAATTATTTATCTTATATTCTAAGCTGAAAAATGGATGGACAGTCTCTGAAGTTAAAATTCTTACCAGTCATCAGATTCAGTCAATTTATTTTTTTTTATATATATATACGGTGGTTGCAATCCCCTTGTATGGGGATAGTCCGAGCAAAAGGATAGACATTCACCATGAGCCAAAGCATACCTCGTTCACTCCTCTTAGCTCTTTGGGGGATAAAGAGTTGCCATAATTTTTCCCTCAACTATCCTGCTTGAGTCATTCACAGGGTAGATGGGGGAAGATCTTCTGCCGTGTGGCCAGTCAGTGTTTATGTTATATAGAATTTCGAGTTATATAAACATAAGTGTAAAGAATGAAATATAGTGAGCCCTTAAAGTGGATCTGAGTTGTTGAAGCTACAAGAACAGCTTTAGGGTAGAGAAGCAAATACTCTGGGCTACAAGGTACCTTTGTACCACTTTTGCTTTCAGACTCATTATTAGGTACCTATCGATCCCACTCTTGATCAATATGTGTCGACCCCATTTTTTTTCTCTCTCTCTATCTTTTTATGAGGTCCTCCGTTTTCTCAGTAAGAGATTATCCCTTTCATCTTTTCTTCATACCTCCATTGCTATGTACTTGTTCCTCACTTCTTTATGCATATATTATTTTATGAGACCGGCAAT
>JAXCGZ010003777.1:80000-82500 GCA_037179515.1 Halocaridina rubra | reverse complement strand
GGTTTTTTTTTTTTTTTTTTTTTTTTTTTTTACACAAAATACTCTATATCATTATTGTGTTCAGAACAAGAAGGGGAAAGCATGCGTAAACTTAATACATACCAAGTCGATGCCTAAATGGATGAAGCTTTGAAATTTCCCTGTACCACAAACACTTACACCTAGTTTATACAAGTAGCTTAGTATTTTGGAAATATTGCACTTCCTCCACAACCCCCCATTAACGTTTCTCAAGGTTAAGAAAAGTGATGCCAGGTTATAATATCCTGCTTAAAAAATCCTAACTAAATACTAAGGTTTTTAAACTTCTCAAGCAATTATTACCGTTGGAGCTAGAAATGAAGGACAAACATGAGTCTGATTCCTCAGAAAAACTCAGATATAATACCCGTGGTTAATTGAAAATTGCTGTTATTTGTGGCCATAATAAAAAAAAAGTATTCATGCCAAAAATCATTTGGATAAGTAAAAAAAAAAAAGTTACAGAACTCTCTCCCAATATGCTGTTTAAATCTATAATATTTTGAGTACTTCAAAGACAGGTAGATGTTGTTAAAGGTGTTTAAATTAATTGGTGTTTTAAATTGTTAGAACGCTAGATATGTAACATCTAAAAATTTTACATATTTTTAGATGAGCTTAAAGGCTTGGTTTATTCAAAATGCCAAGAAGCCTTCAAACTTTTTTGGCATTATTTTCTTTTAAATCTTTGATACCCACAAATTTTTATGCAACTTATTCTGCCAGAGCTTACTGGAAAAGTTTCGAAATAATCAGGTCAAATAAAGTTTGAATGTCATGGTCATAAAGGTCTAAGATTATATAATACTTTTACCCTTTAGCTTTCCGGTCTTTTTAAGTACGGAAACTGAGGTGAAACCACTGAAATTTATATTGTATGCAATCTCTTTAAGCGATATGTAGTGTTCTCTTATCCAAATCGTGTGGAATTGTTTAAAGCTATTCGTTAGTTTAATTTTTCAGACATTATTATTATTATCAGGGGGTCCCCGATTTACGACAGGGTTCCATTCCCGGCAGATGCCGTAACCCAGATTTCCCCATAAGTCAGAAAACACCTATATTCTAACCTAGGTCCCCCACCTATGCTAAAGATAAAATACTCTAAAATATAGAAAAATAAGCTACGTTCTTAATCTAAGACAAAAATAGTAAAAGTACAGTATATAGTATTGCTTACCTTTACTACTGTCGTTGGTTTTCATCTGGATAAATGGATAACTTCATCCCCCATATCCAAGTTAAGGTCGAACGGCAAATGAGCACAAGAACAAGTGGGTGACGTTTCTTCTTCCCCCCATTCCCATTTTCACGGCATTAAACTATCATTTTGCTTTCTCTTGAATCAACAGGAGGCTCACTGGGATACGTTGTCGAGCCTGGTCATCCAGCCAAAGCACTAATTGTATCTGTATTTTAATCATGTTGAAAGTATGTAATCACAAACTATGAGCACGATAAACAATATGGCCAATGAGAGGTTGAGAGGCAACGTCTTTCCCACTGAGCTTCTCTTGAAAAGGCGTTCTTATTGTTCTTATTGTGCTGTCCTTTTGGTTTCTCTCTTTTTCCAAAAATAACTGATTTTGCTTTATTGTCATATAGCTTTTTTTCACTTTTCATTTCTGTTTCCATTTGGAGTATATTTTGAAACTTGACTTTTCTTGTACTTCATTTATCCCATGGCTAAGATCATTGCTCTTAATTTTCGTTTCACATCTTGTTTCGTAATAGATCTCAGCTCTTCATAGGTGATATTTAATCTATCAAGAAATACTTTAGTTGATATTGTCCAATAATCCTTTTACATGTTTCGTTTTTCGGTTATTATTCTTCATGAATTAGGTGCTTATTGCGTAGAGATAGCATTTACGACTATGTATTTGATAATTTTGAAAATAAATTAAATCCAATCCCTTCAGATAACCAAATACATAAACAAATTAATAAATAAAACCATTAATTTGATATATACTTATAGAACAGTGCTGCTACATGTGTATTCGTCTGCCTGGCTCACAAACTGTTCAGTTCACAAAGTTTGAATATACCACACAAAGCCAGCTAGGTCGAAAAAAACATACTTATTAATCATTTATGGGATTCTGCTGTAAGAGCGGATCGTTGTATCTCAAAACGTCATAAATCGGCGACCCCTTAAATTATTATTATTATTATCATTATTATTCTCCTTAAATCTTGTTATTGTTATTATTATTATTATTGTTGTTATTATTATTATTATTATTATTATTATTATTATTATTATTATTATTATTATTATTATTATTATTATTATTATTATTATTATTAGCTATGAAAAGTTGCTTTTGTGAAGACAAAAAGGAGTTGTAGAAGTGAAGAAACAAAAGGGGGATTTCTAACCAATGCTTAATTTTACGCCCGCATGCTCTTCCTGGCACCGACGCTTACCGTGATCTGGGCTTGGAACCGGCACTAAGTTGAGATTGATTTGATC
>JAXCGZ010003777.1:65000-75000 GCA_037179515.1 Halocaridina rubra | reverse complement strand
ATATGAACATAGTGGCATTCAGTTAGAATGCGTTCATTCCTAAGTATAGCAGATATAAGCTATAAGGTTGGATTCCTTTTAACCTTCTGTGGTGTAGTGGTAGCGCCTTGACTTAGTAATCATAAGTCCTAGGTTCGAGTCCCGGTCGGGGTAAAAAATGATTCATGTTTTCACATATGTAATGTGCTTATTTGATAATTTCATGTCCCGAATGAGATTGGGAATTGAATTAAATGCTAAAATGAAGCCACGAGTGAGGTTGGGGAATCTGTAATATGAACATAGTGGCATTCAGTTAGAATGCGTTCATTCCTAAGTATAGCAGATATAAGCTATAAGGTTGGATTCCTTTTAACCTTCTGTGGTGTAGTGGTAGCGCCTTGACTTAGTAATCATAAGTCCTAGGTTCGAGTCCCGGTCGGGGTAAAAAATGATTCATGTTTTCACATATGTAATGTGCTTATTTGATAATTTCATGGCCCGAATGAGATTGGGAATTGAATTAAATGCTAAAATGAAGCCACGAGTGAGGTTGGGGAATCTGTAATATGAACATAGTGGCATTCAGTTAGAATGCGTTCGTTCCTAAGTATAGCAGATATAAGCTATAAGGTTGGATTCCTTTTAACCTTCTGTGGTGTAGTGGTAGCGCCTTGACTTAGTAATCATAAGTCCTAGGTTCGAGTCCCGGTCGGGGTAAAAAATGATTCATGTTTTCACATATGTAATGTGCTTATTTGATAATTTCATGGCCCGAATGAGATTGGGAATTGAATTAAATGCTAAAATGAAGCCACGAGTGAGGTTGGGGAATCTGTAATATGAACATAGTGGCATTCAGTTAGAATGCGTTCATTCCTAAGTATAGCAGATATAAGCTATAAGGTTGGATTCCTTTTAACCTTCTGTGGTGTAGTGGTAGCGCCTTGACTTAGTAATCATAAGTCCTAGGTTCGAGTCCCGGTCGGGGTAAAAAAATGATTCATGTTTTCACATATGTAATGTGCTTATTTGATATATATATATATATATATATATATATATATATATATATATATATATATATATATATATATATATATGTATGTATATATATATATATATATATATATATATATATATATATATATATATATATATATATATATATATATATATATATATTTATATATATATATATATATATATATATATATATATATATATATATATATATATATATATATATATATATATATATATATATATATATATATATATATGTATATATATATATATATATATATATATATATATATATATATATATATATATATATATATATATATATATATATATATATATATATATATATATTTCTTCCTATCTATCTCTCTCTATCTATCTATCTATCTATCTATCTACCTGCCTATTTACCTACCCACGTACCTACCTACCTATCTGTCTGTCTATATGTATTTCTGCCTGTCTGTCTGGCTGTCTATCTTTTTTTCTCTCAGTATACTTATGTGTTAATTGTCATATCTAGATAACAAAGCAGTGCACACAGTTATGCACACACTTTCTCGCACACACACACATAGATAGATAGAGAGATAGATAGATAGATAGATAGATAGATAGATAGACAGATAGATAGATAGATAGATAGATGGATATATTTTTTTATATTTGAACACAAAGCTAAGTCATATTTATTCAAAAATATTTCCTTTTCGTAGAGTAGTACTATGTAGCAGAAGTTGGAGATGTAAATACATGAAGAAATCTGCTGTCTTGTTTTCCTTTCTTCTTTGGATATATATATATATATATATATATATATATATATATATATATATATATATATATATATATATATATATATATATATATATATATATATATATATATTCACAGGATATAGGAAAACAGGATTGTTGTTTCGCTCTCTTATTTTCCTGTCCCCTGTGGATATATATATATATATATATATATATATATATATATATATATATATATATATATATATATATATATATATATATATATATATATATATATGAAGTTTTTTCTAATATATTTATGACTTTATATTGTTATGGAATTATATGAAATTAGATATCAAACAGATATGAAATCTAGATAAGTCCTTATACATTTTTACAAGCTTTATAAACAGAAGCATATATACATCTTGAAATTAAACTGATTACAAAATCAATTGTGTCCATGCAGTTCCATAACTAGATGGTTATATTGACATTATTGCACAAATGCGCCTTTTTGCGATATGTTTAGCTAGGTTAGGTTGTATTGGATGTTGGTGCTACTCTAGTTGTTTTGTCTGTTCGCTTTTGTGAGAACAATGAAATCTCTTTATAAATAGGAAATATTACCCTTGAATTCGGAAATCGCGTGAGAGCGCAAATATTACCTTTTTGAATCATATAAAGAGGAGTATCTTCCAGAACCCTTTGAGAAGTTAATTAACCCCGTAAATTGCTAGATTCGGCTATGCTAGGTTGGGCTAGGTTAGGTTAGATGAGGTGAAGTGACGTGCCTTGTAAATATGGATAGCTCCAGAGCGGCCTATAGGGTTATTCTTTTTGTTAGGATTCACCTCCTTTTTTTAACAATGCAGGTCAAACGTAGAGCATATCAAAATAATTATTGGTTGATACTGTCGTCCCTGCACATGCGTATACTGCTTTTTCACTTTAACGAAATTGTAGGATCATTTGAAGTACTGTTAATAACATTTTAATAACACCATCTAGATTCTTTCTCCCCAAGGAGAAATTTCCTGACGTGGATTAATGGTATTACTATGATTAATTTTTCCAGAAAGAGCAATACAGAGTTCAAGGTTAACGCAGCACTTGACATGGTATGAAATCACTGCGAAATTGCGTGCCTAGAAATTATAAAGTAGTTTCAGAATACCTGAACAGTAATTTCAGTGCTATAAAAATAAAGTAAGTGTGACTTAAAAACATGGGTAAATATGAAAACTTATAAACTTTATTACTGCCAAGTTGAAGCTTTATGATGGCTAATTATTTATTGGAATATCGATGCAAATGGTGCAACATTGGACTAAAAAATAATGACAGTTCAAAACAAGCAGTATAAACTGGATTTTATATATATATATATATATATATATATATATATATATATATATATATATATATATATATATATATATATATATATATATATATATATATATATATATATATATATATATATATATATATGCGAAATCTCAGCATGAAAAGTGAAAATTGAAAATCATATGAAGCCGGTAAAACCGCTGCAGTGCAGTGGTTACAGGACTCGAGAAGTCACAGTCCAGTGTTCGACCCTATAGCGGGAGGCTAGGAAGACATCCAGCCTTAATTCCCAGCTCCAACCTGTTTGTATCTATCCACATTCGAATAGAGATTAATAGTGACACATAAAACCGCAAACAAGAACAACAGGTTGGCCCATGGCACCAACTGCCCGTTGCAATACTACACCTGAAGGGGCTATTGGACTTAAGTAAGACTGTCCAGGACAGTTCGATGTCAAATCTTCCTTCAGTTACAGTTATCTTTCAATGCCTACATCAACATCGAATATTCTTGGATATTCGTTGCACATGTCTTATTATCCCTTCACATCTGACAAGTCACAATACACTCCCGATCTTTGGTTCTCTCTATGTTTTCTTCGTACCCAGGCCTGATGAGGGTAGATTTTTTTTTTTTTTTTGCCCGTCCTGGTGTCACAATCATAAACAAAGAAAAAACAAAAACAAAAATTACATATGTGAATTAAATCTTGCCTCTCGCACACTAGACATGATATCAATTATTAGGTGGTTCCCTGGCGAGTAATTATCTTAATTATGTTTTGAAATAGAGCACCTCCACCTTCCTACTTATGTATGAACTCTTTATTTCCAGATAAATGGCCTGCTGCCATGCGGCACTAACTGAGGCTTGCATATTATCTGCCATAGTTTGCCTTGGATAGTCTTGTGGTAATCTTCCTAATCAGTTATATTATTTTACTCTCTTTCTCCTTCTATCTATCGATCTATCTAGCTATGTATCTACCTTTCTTTATATACATATATATATATATATATATATATATATATATATATATATATATATATATATATATATATATATATATATATATATACATATTGTTGACTCCACGATTGGCTTGAGGGCAAACACGCCTGGAGGTAGTAATGGTTCTACCCTTAACCTTGCACCTCCCAATAGATCTGCTTCTTTCTCTCCTCACTATTCTAACATTCGTGGCCTGAACTTTAATCTTTCGTCAGTGGAACAGCACTTGGGTAGTTTCCTCCCTAACCTCCTCCTCCTATCTGAAACTCAGCTGCCTATCCATGCTTCCAATGACCCATTTC
This sequence comes from Halocaridina rubra, assembly GCA_037179515.1. Taxonomy (NCBI): domain Eukaryota; kingdom Metazoa; phylum Arthropoda; class Malacostraca; order Decapoda; family Atyidae; genus Halocaridina; species Halocaridina rubra. The sequence goes on along the minus strand of JAXCGZ010003777.1, from coordinate 70,586 downwards.
AAATCTCTCACTATAACCTGTATACTAATTTTCGTTCCAAAGGTGGGGTCTCTACCTACTGCAACACTAATACTCCTATTGCAAGGCTCATAGACCTTGAATCTCTTGACTTTGATATTCTCTGGCTAAAAATCTATATCTCCACTACCACTATATTCCTTTTCTTCTCCTACTGTTCTTCAAATTCCACTGAATTAGTGTCTTTCTTTGAATATCTGTCATTTTGCCATGAGTCCTTGCTATTTTCTCACCAGTATGTCGAAGTTCTCTATACTGAAGGCTTCAATGTACTCCACAGTGAGTGGCTTTATTCTTCTCAAACTGATGTGGGAGAAAGTGAGGCCCTTGCTTTCTCTATAACTCACAATATGGAGCAAATTATTAAACAACCTACTCGTGTTCCTGCTCGACACGATCAACAGCAAACACTCCTGACCTTTTTCTTACTTCTAGCCCTTCTAACTACTCTTATTCTGTGTTTTCCCCTCTTGATAAATCTGACCACTTTGTGATCTCAATCTCTTCCATTTTTCGTTCCCCCTCCACCAATCCCTCCTCAGGAATGAGGGCATACATCCCTTCCTCTATGAAAACTTTCTCTCCCCCTATACCTTGTTTTGACCGTACTTGTTCCATGGCTATCCAGGCCAGGAAACGGGCACACTGATCTTACCAAGCCTCACCTTCCGATTTATCCCACTCTGCTTTTATTGTAGCTAGGAATCGCTGTACTGCTCAGATTCGAAGGTCTAGGCTTCCTTTATAAGAAGGAAAGTTGATGACCTAAACTCCTCTCCTACTGACAAATGCTTCTTGTCCTTAGCCAAAACTCTCTACAAAAACCTCTGGAACTCAAGCTGCCCCCCTTTCATTCTTTCTGATGGTTCTATAGCTTGCTCTCCCACTGACAGAGCCACTCTCTTTGGCTCTCATTTTTCTGCCAACTCTTCTATCAACGATTCCAGTTCACCTCTCCCTCAATCTTTACCCCTCTCTAACCCTATGCCCTCCCTTATTCTTTCTTCACGCAAAGTTCATAAGTTCTTCACTCACTAAAGACAAACAAGGCATCTGGTCCCCATGGTATCCCTGCAATGTTCCTTAAGGAGTTTGCAGATGAACTAGCTCCTGTGCTTTGCCGTCTCTCTCGCCTCATTCTGTCAATCAGTATCTATCCTTCATCTTGGAGGCATGCTCTAATTCAACCTGTTCCTAAGAAGGGTGAACGCTCTATTCCTTCAAACGACCGACCTATTGGCCTAACCTCCTCTATTGCTAATGTTTTCGAATCTTTGCTCAATGCTCACTTCTTGAAATGCCTTGAATATAACTCACTTATCTCTGATCACCAGTACAGCTTCCGCAAGGCATGATCCACTGGTGACCTCCTATACAATCTTACTCATGTATGGTCATCATCTCGGGGGAACTATGGTGAATCCTTTTCAGTAGCCCTTGATATATCTAAGGCTTTTGACAGAGTCTGGCACAAGGCTCTGTTGGCCAAACTCCCTGTCTATGGCTGTACCCCTTCTTTCTGTTCTCTGATTTCCAGTTTTCTTTCTGACCGTTTTAAATCTGTAGTTGTTGATAGTGGGACAACTAGCCCTTTCTCTGTTACCAGTGATGTTCCACAGGGCTCTGTTCTTTCACCTACTCTCTTCCTTCTCTTCATCAATGATCTATTATCCCCATCTTCCTGTCTTCTTCATGCCTTTGCTGACGATTCTACCCTTCACTTTTCCTCAGCCTTTTCTTCATAGCCTTCATCTGCTACTCGTAATCAGTCTCGTATCACTCTTTCTTCTACTCTCAACTCTGATTTGCAGAGGGTATCTGAGTGGGGCATTCAAAATTTAGTTAAATTCATTGCCTCCAAGACTCAGTTTCTGGCAATCTCTTAATCTTTTTCTCCTCCTGATAACACTATTGTCTACGAAACTAACGAAATTTACCATCTTCATTCTGTCAACATATTAGGAATCCATATAGCCTCTTACTTGTATTGGAGGAATCACATAAGCCAAATTTTTTTATCTTCATCCAAAAAAATCTAGGATTTTGTTTCGTTTTCGTCATTACTTTTCCTTTTTACAGTTACTTAATATCTATAAAGGTCTTATCCGCCCCTTCTTAGAATACTGCTCACACATCTGGGGTGCTTCTTGATATACTTATCTCCTTGATAGGATTGAATCTAAGGCAGTCAGACTCATTAATGATCCTTCTCTTACTTCTAATCTGGATTCTCTCTCTCTTTGCCGTAAGGTATCATACCTTTCATCTTTTCTATCGCTACTACTTCCATCGCTGCTCTGATGAATTGGCGAGATGCATCCCTCCCCCACTGAAGAGGCCATGTAACACTCGCCAAGCGACCTCATCTCACAGGTACTGTGTGGAGATTTGTAGCTTGCGGATTGGTCGTTGCAGCGACTGCTTCTTCCCATCTACCTCCAGACTCTGGAACTCTCTTCCTCCTTGTGTCATTCCTAATTCTTATGACCTATCTTCCGTCAAAAAGCAGATCTATCTTCATCTCAGGGCCTAATCCTCCATATCTCTAGCTCCTCTGTACTTTGACTTTTTTTTCTGTCTGTCGTTTTCCTTTGTGTAACAGAACCTCATCTCTGACTTGTCCTTAACCTCTTCCTTTTCCTCAGTCTTGGTGTTCTCTCGTGCCCGGGCCTTTTTTGATGAGGGCGGTTTTTGCCTGTCCCGATGTCACACTCATATATATATATATATATATATATATATATATATATATATATATATATATATATATATATATATATATATATATATATATATATATATATATATACTATTTATCTGTCCGTGCAAAATCCATTTACCTACCGCTTTTGACCTTGAGTTGCTAGGTTGGCCTTGATATCCATTTATTCTTATCTATCTATCTATCTATATATATATATATATATATATATATATATATATATATATATATATATATATATATATATATATATATATATATATATATATATAGATATAGATATATATATATATATATATATATATATATATATATATATATATATATATATATATATATGTATATATATATTTATATATATATATATATATATATATATATATATATATATATATATATATATATATATGTATATATATATATATATATATATATATATATATATATATATATATATATATATATATATATGTATATATATATATATATATATATATATATATATATATATATATATATATATATATTAAATGTCTGTACCAATAGCATTTGCCGAACTCTTTCGACCTTGAGCTGCCTAGGTTAATCTTGACATCCAACTACAGGGGTCATCTATTGATCTCAGATATTATTATGTACTCAAGCAGCTTTCGGAACTGACAAGGTTAGTTCGTGAAGGATGCCACTACTGTCCCCTTAATTTTGAAAGTGGATTAATGGCAGAGATGTATTACAAAGCACCACGAAATAAAAAAATTAATTCGAAATCTACTTGTTTGTTAGCTAAAAAATGACAGGGTTACATTTTTAATTGATTTGATGAAACAACCTATCAGTAACTGAAGAGATCTATGATTTATTTTCTTCTTCCTTTTTTATGAATAAAGACTAAATGTCAAAGTAGGTGCATTTGATATAGTTTTGTTATCTATGCAGAACCCGAACAAGTGCGATCAGGTAGTTAATGTTAACCATTCTGGTAATGTTAGAGGGTAAAAAATCTCCTTGCATGATTACGACGTACATGCACTCTGCTAGTGCAAAGGTCAGTGGCCTTAAATCGTAACTTTATCATAAACATGACATTACTGCGAAGTTATTACGTCATCGCCAACAGTTTATAATAGAACTATCATGAGGTCAATATTCGGAAGTTAAAAAAGGAAGATGGACAGCAGTGTAAACAGTTCTCACTTAAATTAATCAATTTTGCATTCTACTTTACAAGACGGAATTATATTAGAGAATTCACGTCTTCAATTCAATATACAACCGTGTTTGGGTTAACCAATTCCCTCCCTTAACACTTTACCACGTAGAACTGTAATATTTTTGGTTTTACACATTTTTCAAGCTCTCTTTTCACACATACTCATACACACAACGAAATGTTCAAAGATATGTATGTAACTTATGTGATGCCAAAGCTTGAATATGCAGGAGGCTTTTGGAATCCGCACTTAAAAAAAAAATACATAAATAAGCTAGAAAAATTTCATGACATTGTAAGAAGCTGGTGCCAGTAAAACGCAATATCATTTATGTGGAGAGGTTGAGGAAATTAGACTTCCTATCACTCAAAGAAAGAAGAATGAAGGGAGATATGATGACTTTTGTTTTTAAATTCTTTCATGGTTTTTACAGAGTGGATAGGTATCGATATTTTTATATGAATGGCTCTAGAACTAGAGGTCATAATTTGAAGCTTCGCAAGAAAACTTCTATGCAGGATTAAAGGAAGTATTTTTTAGTGTAAGAATAGTTGATGATTGGAATTTGCCAAGCGAGGAGATACTTAATACTAACTCAGTTCATAGTTTTAATGACAAATATAATAATTATCATTGAGTTAAAATGGAACCGACCAGGAAACGGGGGAATGCGAGCATATGGCTCTTTCCCTTAAGCACAATTAAGTAATTGCAGTTAGGTAATTACATTGTTCAGAAATATTTATGTAACTTATGTGAGGCCAAAGCTTGAATATGTATCACCCTTTTGGAATCCGCACTTGAAAAAGCAACTGAATAAACTTGAAAAAGTTCAAAGACATACAACGTAGCTGGTGACAAAGATACGTAAGCATAGCTATAAGGAAAGGCTGAGGGAGCTAGACTCACCAAAAATTTCAGCTAGAGGGAAGAGGGGGGGGGTTTTGGTGACTGTTCCTTCTTGGTTTTGACAGATTGAACAGGGAGCAATAGTTTGATGTGAGCGGCTATAAAACTGGAGGTCATGGTTTGAAGCTTCATATGAAAGTTTCTTTGCAGGATGTAAGGAAATATTCATTCAGTGTAAGAAAAGTTGATGACTGCAATTCTCTAAAAGAGGAAGTGGTTAATGCTAAATGCATTCATAGTTTTAAGGACAAATATGATGGGTACCATTGAGTATAATAATGGAACCGATCAGGAGAGAGGGAGTTATGAGCATATGACTCTTTACTGTAATCAAAATTAGGTAAATACACAATTATGTAAATTCACAGCTAGGTAAATGCACACTCAATTAAGGAGGTTTTATTTGGAGTATGTGAGTACAAATAATTACTGGGAGACAAACAGAGACAATATAAAAGAAGTTATGATTGAGAGAACAAGCTCTTTGATCAAATGGGGACTTGCTAATTGCAATCTTATATGAAATCAGGTATAGAAATTTTTTAGGAGTCACCATGGCGGGGACTACAAAGTATAGTGAGGATGGGACTTCTGGTCTGATAAGAAAAGTGGAAGTATTATGTAGTCTTATCAACAGTGCAAGTATTCAACAAGCTAGCATGTATGAGCAAGATTAATTAATCATTGAAAAGGGAGAGACACGTAAGGAAATGCTGATGGAAGTAA
>JAXCGZ010003777.1:40000-52500 GCA_037179515.1 Halocaridina rubra | reverse complement strand
AATAGAATATTCTCATATTTGAAATTGTAATTTTGAAAGTATTCATATTCCGGAAACAAACAGTATTAATGACATCGTTAAAAACACTTACCGGCTAAAAAGAAATCAAATCACAGAGAGCGAGACTGCCTTGGACTTTCATGAAGGTGTTCGGCTATCTACTCACTGTACCCAAGTGTTCCTTCCAGTCAACTTCTTTTTCTTCATTCTGGAAACGTCTGGCAACGGCGCACAAGCTCTCTCTGGAACCCAAGTACCTAGGCCACATTATCGTACTTTATACCTCTTTCCAGTCAAACGTGTATATGTGCATATATATATATATATATATATATATATATATATATATATATATATATATATATATATATATATATATATATATATATATATATATATATATATATATATATATATATATATATATATATATATATATATATATATATATATATATATATATATATATATATATATATATATATATATATATATATATATATATATATATATATATATATATATATATATATATATATATATATATATATATATATATATATATATATATATATATATATGTATATATATATATATATATATATATATATATATATATATATATATATATATATATATATATATATATGAATCATTTTTTACCCCGACCGGGACTTGAACCTAGGACTTATAATTACTAAGTCAAGGCGCTACAACTATATATATATATATATATATATATATATATATATATATATATATATATATATATATATATATATATATATATATATATATATATATATATATATATATACATATATATATACATATATATATATATATATATATATATATATATATATATATATATATATATATATATATATATATATATATATATATATATATATATATATATATATATATATATATATATGTATATATATATATATATATATATATATATATATATATATATATATATATATATATATATATATATATATATATTTATATATGTATATATATATATATATATATATATATATATATATATATATATATATATATATATATATATATATATATATATATATATATATATATATATATATATATATATATATATATATATATATATATATATATATATATATGTATGTATATATATATATATATATATATATATATATATATATATATATATATATATATATATATATATATATATATATATATATATAAGTATATATATATATATATATATATATATATATATATATATATATATATGAATCATTTTTTACCCCGACCGGGACTTGAACCTAGGACTTATAATTAGTAAGTCAAGGCACTACCAACTACACACCACAGAAGTTTAAAAGAAATCCAACGTTATAGCTTATGTCTGCTATACTTAGGAATGAACGCATTCTATCTGAATGCCACTGTGTTCATATTACAGATTCCCCAACCTCAGTCGTGGCTTCATTTTCGCATTTAATTCAATTCCCAATCTCATTCGGGCAATAGAATAACCAAATAAGCACATTACATATGTGAAAACATGATTCATTTTTTACCCTGACCGGGACTTGAATCTAGGACTTATAATTACTAAGTCAAGGTGCTACCAACTACACACCACAGAAGGTTAAAAGGAATCCAAACCTTATAGCTTATATCTGCTATACCTAGGAATGAACGCATTCTATCTGAATGCCACTATGTTCATATTACAGATTCCCCAACCTCACTCATGGCTTCATTTTCGCATTTAATTCACTTCCCAATCTCATTCGGACAATAGAATAACCAAATAAGCACATTACATATGTGAAAACATGAATCATTTTTTACCCAGACCGAGACTTGAACCCAGAACTTATAATTACTAAGTCAAGGCACTACCAACTACACATTATCACAGAAGGTTAAAAGGAATCCAACCTTATAGCTTATATCTGCTATACTTAGGAGTGAACGCATTCTATTTGAATGCCACTGTGTTCATATTACAGTTTCCCCAACCTCACTCGTGGCTTCCTTTTCGCATTTAATTCAATTCCCAATCTCATTCGGGCAATAGTGGTGTGTAGTTGGTAGGGCCTTGACTGAGTAATTATAAGTCCTAGGTTCAAGTCCCGGTCAGGGTAAAAACTGATTCATGTTATAACATATGTAATGTGCTTATTTGGATATTCTGTTGCCCGAATGAGATTGGGAATTGCATTAAATGCGAAAATGAAGCCACGAGTGAGGTTGGGGAATCTGTAATATGAACACAGTGGCATTCAGATAGAATGCGTTCATTCCTAAGTATAGCAGATATAAGCTATAAGGTTGGATTCCTTTTAACCTTCTATGGTGTGTAGTTGGTAGTGCCTTGACTTAGTAATTGTAAGACCTGGGTTCAAGTCCCGGTCGGGGTAATAGATGAATCATGTTTTCACATATGTAATGTGCTTATTTGGTTATTCTATTGCCCAAATGAGATTGGGAATTGAATTAAATGCGAAAATGAAGCCACGAGTAAGGTTGGGGAATCTGTAATATGAACATTGTGGCATTCAAATAGAATGCATTCATTCCTAAGTATAGCAGATATAAGCTATAAGGTTGGATTCCTTGTAACCTTCTGTGGTGTGTAGTTGATAGCGCCTTGACTTGTCGTAAGGCATATTAAAGATGCCTATAACTTCACAAGGCATTTCAGACATGCCTACATGTGGCCACGATGCCCAATGACGCCCAGACTGCCATGAGTAACCATAAAGAGTCAGTTAGAGACCGGACCTTGCCAGAAGCAAACGTGACGCAGCACAGCTTAGCTAGCCTCCCCCTTGGGGGTGGGAATCTGGAATTATTCGTGACAGGAACTGTAGTAATGGGAGCTCTGAGTACATATATGTAAGCTAGAAATAAATACATATAAAGACGCAGCTGATCTATATTCACCAACCACGCTACCATAATTATAACTAGTGTGAAATAGTAATCTCACGACTTTGGTGTCATCAAGTGGAATTACACCACAACACTACTGGATACTCACCTTTCGAGCTGATTTATGGTCATAAGGTAAGAGGCCCAGTGGAATTCTTGGCAGAATGTTGGGATTCACCTACCATCGAAGATGACGATAGGGACGTCCATGAGTATATTTTGAAGTTTTTGTCTCACCTCAAAAAGGCTTGGAAAACTGCACAATTAGCCATTAAGGGTCACCAGCAGACTGCCAAGCTCCTCTTTGACAAGCATGCCCAGCGTCGTGCCCTGACACCTGGAGATCGAGTTCTGTTACTTCTTCCAACAGATACCCTCAAGCTAATGCTACGCTGGAAAGGACCGTACACTGTGGTACACCGGGTGGCCCCTGACAATTATGTGCTAAATGTTGATGGCAATGACCGGAAATACCACATTAACCAGCTGAAGCTTTATTGTGAGGACCTGGAGGCCCACAGGGATCCTGCGCTGGCACTCTCAGCAACCCCTATAGATGCCCTCAGCATCAACAGAACCTCCGAGGCTGCAGCAACACAGGTGCTCCATTATAGCCACCCCTTACCTCCTATATTGGAATACTCCACCCTTGCAGTGGAGACAGACTTACGGGAGTGGAGTTTTTCGGAAGAAGCCCCTCTGGCCGCAGCCACCGCCCTCGCAATTAAAGACATAAGCTTAGCTTTTGATGATGGTAAGGATCCTGCCATTCCCACACACCGAAAGGAAAGTGTGAGTAATTGCATTATTAACTCCAGACTGCAGCCGAGTCAACGGGAACAGCTGAACAAGCTATTAGAGGACTATGAAAACGTCTTCAACGACCTCCAAGGCATTACCGCTACCCTTGAGCATCATGTCAGATTGACTGACCCAGAGCCATTTCGGCATTCCTATGGTCTTCCCCACCAGCTGTCCGTACGGCTGAAGGAAGATCTTAACACTTGGGTCCGCCTCGGAATAGTTGAAAAGAGCATATCGCCTTGGTGTTCGCCGTTACTGGCAGTGCGTAAGCGAGATGGCAGTCACAGGTTCTGCCTTGACTGTCATAAGCTTAACTCCCGTACCATCTTTGATGGAGAGCCCATTGCTGATGCCGAGCATATATTCTCGTTGCTCTCCTGAGCCCGTTACCTATCCAAGTTGGATCTGGCTAGTGGATTTTGACAAGTCCCGCTGAGCGAGACTACCAAGCCTCTAACAGCCTTTTCCACAAGATATGGTCTATACCAGTTTAGGGTCATGCCTTTTGGTATGGTAAATGCCCGTGGCTGCTTCAGCATACTCATGAGGATAGTACTACAGGATCTCGACAATGTTTCGTGCTTTATAGACAACATCCTGGTGCATTCTCAGGATTGGTCATCGCACCTCGAGACTCTCCGCAGTGTTCTCACTCGTCTGAACCAGCATGGATTTCAATTAAAGCCTTCCAAATGTGAGATTGGTGTCACACAATTGCAGCAATATTGCCCCAGCGTCAATCGCTGGATGCAGCAGGCCACCGAGGGAAGGACCTTCAGGGTGAGAGGAGGAGGCCAGATCACTTACGCCCTTGAAGATGGAGTACTTCGTAGGCATGTGACTAAAGATGGCCACACCTTTAAACAGTTGGTGGTGCACGCTTCGTTGTGCCACCAGGCTATGTATGTGGCACACCATTAACCTCTGAGTGGACACAGAGGCAAAGCAAAAACTCGGCACGTCCTTCAGAAGGCTTTTGCATGGCCAAACATGTATGCCGAGGTAGACAGATATGTAGGCTCCTGCCCTGTCTGTCAATCCACCTCTACGGCACCAGTACCGAAAGTTCCCATGGTTATAGCTAAGCTCTCAATGGAGCCATTTTCTAAGGTCACTATCGACATATTAGGTCCTATTAATCCAGCTTCGTCCACGGGGAAACAGTTCCTCCTGGTATATGTCGACCTGGCAACAAGATACCAAGATGCAGTGCCACTGTCATTTATCACGACTGAAACAGTCACTCATGCCCTATTTGACATCTGCTCCAGGGTTGGCTTTCCTGAGCAGGTCACTTCTGGCAATGGAAGTCAGTTTACAAGTAGGCACTTTGAGGCTTTCTGTAACCTTTTAGAAATGAAGCACATTTGTACGAGTGTCTATCATACCCAATCAAATGGAGCATGCAAACTCTATAACGGGACATTGAAGCGATGTTTGTGCAAGCTAGTGATGGTGACACGCGGTGGAATAGTATCCACCCCATGACAAACTGGTGGCAGGGGTGGGATCAACCCACGCTGATACTTCAAAGAAGAGAAAGAAGAATTAAAAATACAGAAGAAAAATATATAGCATCTATGGAAGAAAAGTTCAAGTGAAGAAACTTCTAGACACTTACAAGCAGTGAGAGAGTGACGCCAAGAAAGTCGGAGCTCCCCCTTCACCTACAGTATCATATTACCAGATCGAGCCACTCTCCCCCGCCTCCGTATTGGCAAGGCGCCCCCCAGCCGTCACAGTGAGCCAAAGTGTGAAAATGCCCATTACAAGAAGTAAAAGTTGCCGGATCCAACCAAGAAGAGGGCGATTCGTCAATTTTACTCGAGAGATGAAGAATTTGGCGGGAACCTCCTGCGCCCAGAAGAAAGAACCCCCTCCTCCATTGCCTTCTGCCATGAAGTTCTTCAGGACCACCTCCTTAAAATAGCTAAGTACTTGTGATCTGTATCCAGTGAGTAATGGGACAATTATTAAAAGAAATTAAGGTCGGTGGATGCCGCCATTTTATCTTGTAGCTAAGCTTTGACTCAGCCAACCCGCCTATGAAGGGTGAGGCTCCTAGTAAGCTAATAAAAGTAGAATTTCTGTACCCATTACTAACATGGATAAATTGTACTAATAGCTATAAGCAGTAATAAACTCCATTTTTGTTAAAATTTGAAGAATATAACGAGTAATTGCGCGTAAAGGGTGTTCCATTTATTTGTATTAATGCCTAAATTGAATTTTAAGAATGCGAATGTATTGATTTTACTTGAAAAAATTTAATGAACGTGAAATCGCTATTACAGTATATTAATTTCTTAAGCGTAAGAATTATAGTGAGAAGTATACTTGAATCCGCTTTTAAGGTTTTTCTTTTAACCACGTATGATTTCCAAGAAAGGAATGCGGAAATGACCAATAGATCTTCCAACCTCGTTATTATAAAGATATAGTAATTGTACTGATCTTTGATATTTAAAGTACGTGTAAAATCATTTTGATATTAATCTCTTAAAGCGTAAGAAATCGGGTGATAAGATCCTTGCACCTGTTTTCAAGGTACTTTATTTTTTTTTTTTGCTCCGCAGGAGTAGTATTTGAGCGAAAGAAAGACATAAATGACAGATGTTCTTTTAATGTCATTACAATGGAGAAATTGATATTAACATACGTGTGTGGCATTTCATTTTGAAGAATGAGAACTTTTGTGATATTAACTAGATATGAGTTTTTTTTAATTTCGCACTAGGCAGGCGAAAATAACAGTAAACTTGAGAGAATTTGGGCTGTGCTGGGGTACGGGGGGTTTCTTAGTTTAACCCTAATGTATCTTAGAGGGGAGAAGGAATGAGGTCTAATAGCCGTGAGGGATACGCCTCGAGACCGCCAACAAGCTCATGCCCTCATTAATGGAAGAAAGAAAGTTATTGTGTAGCTAGAATGCACCCTCTTGGGGGTAGATAGGGACCTAGGACTGGTGAGGCAGTCATGTGACCACACGGCCCAACTAAGATTTCTCCCACCCAGTCCTTCAGAGTGGTAGGGGAAGGGAAGCACATGTGCAGTAAATAGAAAAATGTCTAGAAGGGAATTTTACAGAGAGGAAGGGGATGGTTGTCTTGAAAGTGATATAGCGAATGTGAGAGAGAATGGGTATGCCTGACCGGGGGTATAATGGGGGGTTGCTCTAGTATGTGAAATCGCCGGAGAGACCGTTGGGAAGCATGATTAGGGGAGTCTGTGAGGGTAGTTCCCTTGCTCCGCCGGGTCTATGTGCATGCCATATCCGAGTGTATTTATGGAAGGTGATGCGCTGTTGCAATATCTATTGAGGGATGTTTTTGAGAAAATGATTCTCCATCTGCCCAGATATGGTTGAGATGACAGGTTTGTTTTATTTTTGTTTCGTCCCCTACTCCGCCAGTGAGATTATTATTCGATTTCCGAGAATTCCAAGGTAGATATTACGTGATAAAGGACGTGAATCTATGAATGATTCTTTATTTTTTGTTAGCTGCAGTATATACCTTATTTGTCTGAAGAAATATGTTAGATAGATATATAAAATAAAACTTTGAAGGTTTTAGCCATGATAATGTTTATCAAAACTATTTCAGCCTGGTCATAAAGAAAGAGTGTGAGCTGACATGAAATGACAACAAGAATGTTACACAGCCGTTTCCCGTATTTGAGAGAGCAGCAGTTGATCCAGAAGCCGAAGGAACAGGGGAGAAAACAACGCCCACATGCGCACCCCCCGTAAAAGCTAGTCAGCCGCAGCCCTGAAGGCAAACCTTGGGCAGTATAAGAGCAGGAAAAATAAAGTAATAAAAGGGAGGGTAATAATAAAAGTACCCAACCATGCGTAAGTATGAGCAAACAGACAGAACAGTTATATGTCGAACTTCTCCCTGTTCCGGAGGTAATTCTGTTGTATAGTAATTCAAATAAGTCAAATTCAAGATAGTAGAAGAATATATATATTTTCAATATTAATTGTTCATGTACAACTCTTTACGAGATATTGAAACTTAAGCAAAATGCATTCTTTACTGTTGCGAATGAAATATATATTTTTTTTTTATTATTGCAATACACAGAGACAGACTGTTTATATTTTTTCAGGTTCCCGTTTTTGTTATAGTTTTTTGTATGAAGAAAAATCGTTAATACCTTTATCCATTTGATCTATGTATTATACTTAAAGAGTTTTGAAAAAGATTATCTAGAGATAATTATTGTTAATCCCTATCATTGTCATGAGTTTAAAATTACAATGGAGCTAATTAAGATAATTCAGATTCTCAGAGATTATATGTTGAGTTTGAAATTTAATAAATTAATAATATCTAAGTCCTTTTAAGACGTTTGCTAAGAAAATGATATTTGTACTTTTGTTGATAGTAGTAGAGATATTGTCACATACGATTGTAATATTTTGCTTTAATTTCTTCAGAGATATGTTGCCATATAGAGAGTGTGTGCTTCGACTCAACACTCTGATTGATAGCAAGAAAAAAAAGAGATTGTCATTATAGATAAGGATGTGTATGCTATTACAGTAAAGTCCTTTGCAATATTAAACAGAAAGGAATGGATTTATGCTTCGATGTTTCTGCAGTTGTACTCAAAGTTATTTTGTTTTTGTTGTTTTCCTTCTAGATGTTAGAAAATGATTGCAGTTGCGCTCTGTCCCTTTGTATAGTAGGGCAGGAAGTTAAGTCATAAAGAAGGGCCCTACAAGAGAAAATTATGTTTTTTTTAAGAAAAATCTCTCTCTCTCTCTCTCTCTCTCTCTCTCTCTCTCTCTCTCTCTCTCTCTCTCTCTCTCTCTCTCTCTCTCTCTCTCTCTCTCTCTCTCTCTCTCTCTCTCTCCTACCTTTCACTCTACTATGAGGCAGACATGTGCTCCTTCCGATGCTAAGAGAATGTTGCCGTCATTGATTCTTTTTTTTGTTTTTTCCAGTGAAGTTAGGCGATAATTGTGCCTACATTTTATTTCATTTGATAAATTTTTGCATCCTGTTATTGCATAAATACTGATAAGACATCGGTAGTGCCGACTTTTGCATAAATATTTGTGCCACATATCGCAACTGTATAGAGAATAGATAAAACTCCCATTGACAAATTGAGGAACCCAAACGTTGCCGTTTATGCTCTATATATATATATATATATATATATATATATATATATATATATATATATATATATATATATATATATATATATATTATGACAGCAGGAATTTGAATAGTAAAAGAGACTGTGTTAGAATGAGCATTACTATGAAATATAAGTATAAGACTCTGTTCTTACTTCTGAATGCCAGTCTCCATTGTATATATATTGCCATTTCTGATTTAGTATTTTTATTTCATTTTTTATCATTTTTATTATGATCATCTTTCATCTGAATTCATGCTTGACATTACTGTAGCCACTGTTAATAAGAATATTTCTTTAGTGGCTTTTCACAGCATTTAATGATTGTTCTTTTTTATGTCTATAGTAGAGTAATGTTATGTATCAGTTTCTCAGCTAAGTCCTAAGTATCTTGGAATAATAATCTAGTGGTGTAGACACATACCTTCCATTACCACCCTATTTCCAGGCAGCCCCGACCTGCAAGTTCTAAAAGTCTTTAGATTTTGCTTTCTCTCAAACAAGACCTGTTGCCCATTGAATAGAGATTGCAAGCACTTGCAGATGCAGGGGAGGCAAATTGTAGCCTCAGATTGCCGATGTATGGCCATTGTTGGTACCCCGAAGTCATAGGGAACCTTTCTTACAACTGTATTAGTGACATAGGTTCAAATTTTCATCCCGAGGTCTGCTTCGAAGGTACGTGTGTATTGCAGTACTGAAGAGAAAGTCGCTGTGACGTTGCAGGTCTCCTACAGGGGTGGTCATAGTCAAGACGGGCCCAGAGGTAGGACAGAAAAGCCAGGTTGGAGGGGTTTGGAAGATTCATCGATCGCTTCCTTTTTGTCTTGCCAATCTTCAGAGGAAGAGAATTTGTGGTAGTGTACGAACCTGGACCTGCGATGAAGACGGCGGGGGAGTGAAAAGGCGAGGACACATGGATACCTTTGTATAATGCCTAACAAGAATTTCATGAGCTAGGGAGAGGAAACAGAAGTCTTTTAAAACATCTTAATAACACCTTAGAAGCTACGTAAATGAATTGACGAGATCTAAAGAAAGAATCCCCATACATGTCCTAACTTTAGTAAAGAGAGAAAGGAAGCGTATGGAAAATCCCTTATTAGTTATTTAAAGCATGTTCCCCCACGCATTAGAACTGAAAAAATGGGAAAGAAAATGTCCCCACCGTCTTTGACCCCTGTGCGAAAAGACAATTATTATTTTTTTTATTTTTTTTTTACTAGCTCTAAGATACTTTTAAGCAAAAACTCAGAGTCTCCCTTAGATATAAGTTTTTAGAATAAGTACCATTGATAAATTGGACAATTTGCAAAAATCATAATAAGTTGTTTTCTGCCTAAATAATATCATTGTTTTGCTTTAGCATTATCATTGTTTGAATTATGATTTAATCTTTGTGTTCATTGAGTTTGCAGAAGAATCCACTCCTCATTAATTCTTAGGTTGAGAGGTAGTGAGCAGATTTTTGTGACGAAAGATCATAGACGAATATGTTTTATATTATGTTCATTAAGTTCTCATATCAGTTTGTCCTTGAATAGCTATATATTGTAATTGTGAATGTTTTTAACTTTTCACACCGTAACAAATGTTGTGTTTCAAAAGTATTTCCATACATCATGTCCAAATGTATTGTGTACTGTTTGATTAATGAAATAGCTTTATTAGCCTTGTTCTTAAGTGATTTTGCCAATGCTTTCTAGCTATATGTTGCAATTAAGAATACTTAAGTTTGATTTTGTGATTTTGATTACAATGCTTATGATAAAGATTATACATTTCAGTTTTTTGCATAGTAATTTTAGTATTACTGTAATCTGTTTAGATAATTGTATGAGATTGTAATAGTTTCATAAGTCAGTTTCTTAGATAGCTCGGCCCCGTTTTTGTAAAATAAGGATAGTTAGAAAATTTTAAGGCTCTCAGAGAAGTATTGATGCTTCAGTCTGTAATACAAGGTATTTCAGTTTGGTGGTGGGGAGTGTCGTAAGGCATATTAAAGATGCCTATAACTTCACAAGGCATTTCAAACATGCCTACATGTGGCCACGATGCCCAATGACGCCCAGACTGCCATGAGTAAGTATAAAGAGTCAGTTAGAGACCGGGCCTTGCCAGGAGCAGACGTGACGCAGCACAGCTTAGCTAGCCTCCCCCTTGGGGGTGGGAATCTGGAATTATTCGTGACAGGAACTGTAGTAATGGGAGCTCTGAGTACATATATGTAAGCTAGAAATAAATACATATAAAGAAGCAGCTGATCTATATTCACCAACCACGCTACCATAATTATAACTAGTGTGAAATAGTAATCTCACGACTTTGGTGTCATCAAGTGGAATTACACCACGACAAACTGGTGACACGCGGTGGAATAGTATCCACCCCACGACAGACTTAGTAATTATAAGTCCTAGGTTCAAGTCCCAGTTGGGATAAAAAATGAATCATGTTTTCACATATATAATTTGCTTATTTGGTTATTCTATTGCCCGAATGATATTGAGAATTGAATTAAATGCGAAAATGAAGCCATGAGTGAAGTTGGGGAATCTGTAATATGAACATAGTGGCATTCAGATAGAATATGTTCATTCCTAAGTATAGCAGATATAAGCTATAAGGTTGGATTCCTTTTAACCTTCTGTGGTGTGTAGTTGGTAGCGCCTTGACTTAGTAATTATAAGTCCTAGGTTCAAGTCCCGGTCGGGGTAAAAAATGATTCATGTTTTGACATAGGTAATGTGCTTATTTTGGTTATTCTATTGCCCGAATGAGATTGGGAATTGAAATGAATGCGAAAATGAAGCCACGAGTGAGGTTTGGGAATCTGTAATATGAACATAGTGGCATTCAGATAGAATGCGTTCATTCCTAAGTATAGCAGATATAAGCTATAAGGATGGATTCCTTTTAACCTTCTGTGGTGTGTAGTTGGTAGCACCTTGACTTAGTAATTGTAAGTCCTAGATTCAAGTCCAGGTCAGGTTAAAAAAGGATTCATGTTTTCACATATATAATGTGCTTATTTGGTTATCTATCTATCTATCTATCTATCTGTCTATATATATATATATATATATATATATATATATATATATATATATATATATATATATATAGTTATATATAGATATATATATATATATATATATATATATATAATATATATATATATATATATATATATATATATATATATATATATATATATATATATATATATATATATATATATATATATATAGTATATATAGTGTATATATATGTATATATATATATATATATATATATATATATATATATATATATATATATATATATATATATATATGTATATATTATATATATATATATATATATATATATATATATATATATATATATATATATATATATATATCCTTCGTCTGCATCTTTTCCCACTTTTATGAGGGGTTGATGTTTCTGGCCAGTGTTCTCCATATGTTTCTGTCCCATACCTCATCACCCGACAAACCTTTAGACCTCAGGTCGTCATTGATGCAATCCATCCACCTACGCTTTGGTCTCACCCTCCTTCTCCTACCATGTATATCCATTTCCAT